>CM046432.1:54666194-54931808 GCA_025506505.1 Flaveria sonorensis | reverse complement strand
TTAGGATGATACTACTGATAGGTTTATTAGAAACTTTGAAGGATTTTATATGAAATATATAGCATAAATAACTTCTTATTTTTAGAGCAGAGCCGGCTCGTTAATCTTAACAATCTCATAATGTGGGCTCGGGCTCGGCTTGTCTATATACGAGCTGAGCCGAGCTTGCTATATTGAGCCGAGCTGAGCCGGCTAGCAAGCTAATTTGTTTTAACAAAATGTTATTTTTTACACATATTCATGAATATAAAAACAAATATAACATTCTTTTTACATTTGTTTGTCTTAACTTGTCGAAACAATTACACGAACTGGTATTTTATGAACTATGATTATCTTTCATATTTTTATATTTAGGTTTTTTTTATAATAAAATGTCAAATGATCATATGTCTATGTTTTATTTGAATAATATAGCATAATATTATTTATAAGATGAAATTGCATAATGGTTCCTATGGTTTGACCAAATTGCATTATTGGTCCTCACACTTTAAAACTTACAAAGTTAGTTCAAATTTTTATTTAATTATTGCAAATTGGTCCCGAATTTTACAAATGTGCAAAGTTAATCCAAATTTATGTGGGCGCTGCACTTAGAGTCCCTAAAATTAAATTTAAAAGTTATTTTAAAATTTATGAAATGCATAAAAAATGAATGAATCTAGTGCCAGTGACCAAACAAACAATGATTACACAAAAGTTTGAATTATATTTGTAATATTTAAAGTTTAGGGGTCAAATATGCAATTTGGTTAAACCAAATGGACCATTTATGTAATTTTCTCTATTTATAATTTATAAATTCTATAATTTAGGCTTTAATTTAAACAAGCCAACTAACGAGCAAGCCACGATCCAAGTTGAATTTGGCTCGGGCTTGCCTCGTTTACAAATTAAGCAGACCCGACTAGATTCATTTATAAATGAGCAGATTCCAAACGAGCTTCCGGTGAGTTTCTAGATAGTTGCGAGCAGGGAGCCTTATAAACAACCCTGCTTATTTTACATTCAAAAAGAAAATCTTCATGTTCTTGAATAGAGGGAGTGGAGTACAGCACATATATTTCGATTCATAACACTACAAAAGAGAAGATTTACATGATCAACTCATCAATTTGTTGGTAATTGTTTATGACAGTGAGTCCCGTAGTTGATACACCTTTGGTAAAATGGCATGTTTAAAGTAGTTACCGACGGGGTAGTATCACCGACAAGGTAAATGTTGCGTGTGAGTTTAGAAAGGAACAGAGAAGAAAGGTTTACTCTCAAAATCATGCCTGTTCATTACTCAATCGGAAGTATATAACCTACTTAACGAATGGTAGTTAAGTTTGTTACACACTTGCAACATATTACAATTTGACCCTTCTAAAATGTATTTATTACAATTCAACCCCTCAACTAACATTTATGTAACACCCCCCCCCCTAAAAACGTTCTTCTCCTCAAGAATTAAACGAAGGAAATTTGAGAACAAAAGCATCCAAAAACTCCTATGTAGCATCTGAAATTGGCAAGCCTTCCCAGTGAACTAATACTTGAGTAACTAAAGACCCTCCTCTTCGACCCAAACGACGATCAAGAATAGCACGAGATTGAAACATACACCTTGGACCAGCTGGTAATGGTAAAGTAGGTGCATGGTTACCCCGAGCAAGCTTCAATAAGGAAACATGAAAAATGGGGTGAAGTTGTGCATCCGCAGACAAATCCAGTTTATAAGCGACCTCACCAACTTTGGCAATAACCAGGAAAGGACCATAGTAACGGGGAGAGAGCTTAGAATAGCATTAAGGACTAATAGAAGACTACACATATTTATGCAATTTCAAGTAAACCCGGTCACCCACTTGAAAATGGCATTCTGAACGATGATGGGCAGTCATTTGCATCATGCGATTGCGAGCAGTGGTCAGGGCATGCTTAAGATTCTGGATCATAGACTCGCGATCACAATGAAAATGTTCAACAACCTCTACTAGAGTATCACCCGGTATATACGGCCAATACAATGGAGATGGGTAGCCGTATAAGGCTTCAAAAGGCGACATTTTTATAGAAGAATGATAAGTGGTATTATACCACCATTCAGCTAAAGAAAGCCAAAGCATCCATGTAGCCGGCACATCCATTGCCATACATCTCAAATATGATTCTAAACATCTGTTTAAAACCTCGGTCTACCCATCAATTTGTGGATGGTAAGCAGTTGACAAGGCTAATTGAATACCTTGCAGACGCATTAACTCCTGCAAGAAATGACTCAAAAAGATTGGGTCACGGTCTGAAACAATTGTCATCGGATTCCCATGCAATTTAAAAACATGGTCAAGGAAAACTTGCGCCACTTGGACAGCCATGTAGGGGTGTGATAATGGCAAGAAGTGACCATACTTAGTAAGGTGGTCAACCATGACCAATATAGAATCATGACCCTTGCTTCTGGGTAAGCCATTGATAAAGTCCATAATAATGTCAGTAAAGACATGTTGAGGGACTGGTAAAGGTTGAAGAAGCCCAGGTGAAGCCACCGATTCATATTTAGCTCTTTGGCACACATCACAAGAACTAATGAAAGTACGAAGATGCTTAGAGCACCCATGCCAATAACAGAAAGAGGTAAGCCACTTTAAAGAGGGTAAAAACCCAGAGTGACCTCCGATTGATGATGAATGGACTAACTTCATAATATCAGCCCGCAAGTGAGTGTCATTACCCACCACTAGTCGCCATTTGCGCTTCAATAACTGCCCATCCCAAGTGTAACTAGGTACCACCAATCCTTGTTGTAACTTGGACAAGATGGGGGCTAAGTGAGGATCTACTGCCCATGACTCCTGTATTCGTTTCAACAACAAAGAATCACATAAGGTGTAATGCATGGTGAATAAAGCCATTCCTGGAACTCGAGATAACCCATCAACCACTTTATTGTCAATTCCTTTTTTATAAGTGATATCATAAGTATAGCCCATAAGTTTGGCCAACCAAGATTGCTGTAAGGGATAAGTCACCTTCGGAGTAAGTAAATGCTTTAAACTCTTCTGGTCAGTATGAATTTTGAATTTCTTTGGAATAAGGTAGTGATGCCAGTGTTTAACTGCGAGTTAGATGGCCAACAATTCCTTCTCATACACCGACATAGCTTGTTGCCTTATGGATAAGGGCTTACTAATAAAGGCAATTAGATGATTATCCTGCATGAGCACTGCACCAAGACCTTTAGAGGAGGCTTCTGTTTCCACCACAAAGGTCTTAGTAAAATCTAAAAGAGCTAATACTAATGTTGTAGTTAAGGCTTCTTTAAGACAATCAAAGGCATGTTGAGCTTCATCAGACCATGAAAAGGCATCTTTACGCAAGAGGTTAGTCAATGGCCTAGCAATAACCCCAAACGACTTAATGAACCGCCTGTAATACCCAGCTAGGCCTAGAAAACCGCGTAGTTGTTTAACAGTGGTAGGAGGGGGCCATTGCTGAATATCTATGATCTTGGTAGGATCGGTGGAAACTCCCCTAGCCGAGATGATATGTCCCAAAAATTCAACCAATGACCCCGCAAAAGAACACTTAGATCTTTTAGCCACCAGGTTATGTTGTCTTAATAATGAAAGAACTTGCTCAAGATCGAGCAAATGTTGTTCCATAGATGAACTGTAAACCACTATATCGTCAAAGAAAACAAGGGTAAATTTCCTCATCAATTGTTTGAAGATCGAATTCATGAGGGATTGAAAGGTAGCTGGAACATTAGTAAGCCCAAAGGGCATCACCACGAATTCAAATAAGCTCTGATGAGTTCTGAAAGCAGTCTTGTGTATGTCAGAAGCGTGCATACGAATTTGATGGTAACCAGCTCTCAGATCCAGCTTAGAAAAGACCACAGCTTTCCCCAACTCATCTAACAATTCTTCTATCAGTGGTATAGGAAAACGGTTTTTGACAGTGGCATCATTTAGCTTTCGGTAATCTACACAAAATCTCCAACTTCCATCTTTCTTCCGAACTAATACCACCGGAGAAGCAGAAGAACTTTGGCTATTACGGATTACCCCCGAGTCCAACAGTTCTTGAGTTAGTTGCTCAAGAATATCTTTTTGACCCGCAGGATACCTATATGCCCGTTGGTTAATGGTAAGTCACTCATCCTTCAACATAATTCTATGGTCACAAGGGCGGCTTGGTGGTAATGCAGTGGGAACCCGAAATACATCATCATAGGCTTTTAACAAAGTTTCCAATGATGCATTGGTAATACCCTTGGAAACAGTTGTTTTATGTTGGTAGGTAGCATGCCCCACTGATTGTAAACTGAACAATTGAATGTCAGCCAACATATTAGGGTGATCTAACAATTGAGACATCTTTTCAATGCTACATAAAGTAGGCTGATTATTAGTAGTTCCCTTCAAAGTGAATTCTTGGTCTCCCACTTTAAACTGCATTGTTAAATCTTTAAAGTTCCACATGATGTTGTCTAAAGTTTGTAGCCATTGGATTCCGAGAACCATATCATAGTTACTCAGAGGTATCAAAAGAACATCAGTGGTGAACCAATTGCCTTGCATCAACCAACTAAACTTTTTGCAAAGTTTAGTACAAGGTAATTGATTACCATCAGCTACAGTGATATTCATAGGGTCTACAACCATAGTTGGGCACTGCATTTTAGTGGCGAGGCCAATGTCTAAGAAATTGTGGGTTGATCCCGAATCAATGAGAATGTGCAAAGGTTTAGTGCCAATGACCCAATGACCCTCATGGTAGAATAAGATGCTATTCCTGTTAGAGCATTCAAGGTAATTTGGGGAATACCCATAGGATCATCACAAGATTCAATCGTATCCAATGAAGATACCTCTTCACATTCAGACACTTCTACCATATCTATAGAAAAGAGTTGTTTACCCTTGCACTTATGTCCCGGAGTAAACTTCTCAGTGCACCCAAAGCATTCGCCCTTTAATCTTTTTTCTTCAATTTCTTTAGGTGTCAGTTTGCGAACAGGTCTAGCTTTAATAGGCGGGGGAGGTAGCAAGGGCATATTGGAAGCAGTAGTATTAGGGAAAGTCCTAGTAAAAGCATCATTTCCCTTAGAAAAAGTAGAGGCATAACCAGGTCTGCTTGACTTGTTCCAATTTTTAGATTGAACTAGAAAGATAACCTCATCCTGAATTCGTGCCAACATGTAGGCTTCAGGCAAATTTTTTGGTCTTAAGAGCCGAAGAGGATAGCCTATCTCAGGCTTAACTGCTTTCCAGAACAAACTCACAGTACACTCATTGCAAATTGATACTTTAGTCAAGGCAAGATCAAAAGCTTGACAAAGTTCTTGCAAAGTACCTGTTTGCCTCAGAGCGGCTAAGGCTCCCATAGCATCTTGACCCATAACCACCGCGAATCGAGCTGAGATGAAACTCTTATACTCCAGCCAAAGCATTCCGGTAATCGATCCCCACGCGACTGAACAAACGATTGATGCCACAACAAGGCCATATCTTCTAAGTGAATGATTGCATACCTCACCTTCGCATGCTCAGGAGTTTCATCCATTGTGAAGAAATGTTCTACCTTACATAGCCAGCCTTCAACATTCTCACCACTGAATTTAGGAAACTCAATCTTCGTAAGTCGATTATTGCTCCTGTTGCTGGACATATCACCATTACCATTGCTGCTATCATTTCCGAGACTTGTACTGCCATGATTGTTGCTCAATACTTGTAAGTTCTTCAATATCTCCGCCATTTGTAACTTGATAGACTCCATATCGCTTGAATTCTTTGTGGCTGCTGCTTTGATTGCTTCTAATTCCGATAGGTTACGGCCAGTCACCGATTCCAATCGAATCAAAGAAGCATCGTGTTCTTGCACTCTTTGCTCGAGCGATTGATTGCGTGTCGTGATCCTCACACACCTTCAAAAAGCTCGATCTCTTCAATTGCTGACAAAATTATGATCGAGAGTCTCCGAAAGGATTCGAAGGCTCTGATACCAATGTTGCGTGTGATTTTAGAAAGGAATAGAGAAGAAAGGTTTACTCTCAAATCATGCCTGTTCATTACTCAATCGGAAGTATATAACCTACTTAACAAACGGTAGTTAAGTTTGTTACACACTTATAACATATTACAATTTGACCCTTCTAAAACGTATTTATTACAATTCAACCCCTCAACTAACATTTATGTAACAGTAAATACCTAAATGTGTTATAGTTTTAGCACGGAGAAAACCGTCTTGAAATTCTATCGATTTCAACAGTTCATATTTTTGGCTTCTCTGAAAGGTAAGTATCGTTTCAAACCACAAAGACCATCCATATAATTTACTCAAACAATAAAAATTATATAATATGAATTCAAATGATAGTGATTAAGTTAGAAATTCTTTGGTTTGAACTTCTTTTGAATACAGAATTTGGAATTTGGTTCGGATAAGGATCTGATTCAAAATACTTGAAACCTGAATAATTGAATTTGAATTCACGTCGTTTTGAATGTTGGGGTTTTTAAGTCCAGTTCGAATAATACATAACCCTGAATCCCGTTGCCCGGCAAATTGAAGGGTTTAAAGATGTAACAGATTGTGTTTTTAGTTAGACTTCTTTGCTAAATCAAAGCCCCCCAAGCATTACCGATAAAATAAAATCAGTAAGAAGTTATATTTTAATGTCCTAAGGAGAGAGTGTAACTACGTTATTATAGTGTTATCAACATAACTTAATGCAACTTAATTTGCAAATAGGAATAAAGAAACATAAGCTAGAGACAGGAAATACATATTTGTATAAATTTAACCGAGTTTGGATACTTAAAGTTATGGCTAAATTTAAACCTGAAGTTAACACCAACTCCATAAAAGGTAAGCAAAACCTTTTATAGGTCGGCACCAAATGTGTTCAGTAGTTAGGGAATAGCCCATGTAACATTTCTAAGTTCATATTTCCAGAACACTTTTACACTAACCATGTAAGAAAGAGGTCTCTATGAAACAGTCTTTCCATCCCTTGATATAGATGTAAGTTTTGTCTGCATGTCATTTTTCGCAGACCCTAACAATAACTATAGCCTATGCTATAGGTAGGATTTTACTAGATAAGATTGTTGTTTGGTTTTGCACTAACTATAAACAGGTAACCTTACACTAACTTTTACACGTAAAAATCTTGTGTAACTTCAATAAAACAGTTATAGCAAAAATATAACTTTCATGAATGATAATTTTGGTTGTTTTAACTACTTTTTCCACCAAAACTTAGAAGGTGACATCTTTTGTATTGAAATGGTAATAAATATAGATAGTTTTAATAATATTCTTTTGCCTCCAATATAAGATTTTTTATTTTATTTCTTCTTAGTTTTTTAAATCAGAAGTACATATTTGTCCAGTCTGGAAGACAATGGCCAAATGGAGTAGAGAGAGAGTTTAATAGTTTGCATTTGACTCCCACTTACTGTCAAATGATTATGCCTTTGCTTTAAAAACAATATAACCCATGTGATTAGCTGTTAGATTCCTCTATTAATCCCCACTAAACCACCTCTATAAAACCCATTAATCTCACAGCAAACTACTCAAACCAATCTTTCTAATCTCTAGCGGTTAATCTACACACATAACATTCATCAAAATGGAAAGTGTGAAGTTAGCCACTATTCTCACCATCACAATGATGGTCCTCATGGTCCTGGCCAGTAGTGGAACCATGGCTCAGGAGCTTGGGGCAGCACCAGCGCCGTCCCCGTCAATGGAGAGCGCTGGAATCGCACTTCAAGTCCCAGCCTTACTTGCAGCTGTTGTGTCTTTCGTGGCGTATCTCTTCTAATGTGTTGCATGCATTTGTTTCTAGTATTTGCATTCTTTTCATGACTACTTTGATGTTTCAAACCTGTGTTTCTAGAGTTTAACTCTTCATATGTAACCGAAGTTCTTTTCTGACATGAGATGATGGAAGATTGTTATTGTTATCGTTCTTGTTGTTGATAAGTTGAGAGTACTCTTGAGTCTTGAGTCTTGAGATATGGATTAGAGCCCTGCATAACACCATTTTGCGTCGAGCTTTAACTCATTCGCTTATTATTACTGCGTAATGTTTACCTGCAATCACTAAGTCTTGACACAGATTATCCTTGTTAGCCAACTGGTCACAGAAACACAAAGACATCAGTGATTTTTGTGGGAAAACACACCCACGACTGTTTTCTTTTATTGAATAAAAACCACACCAAAGACAGCAATGATCCTATTTTATACTAATCCTAACCTTAATTACTAATGAAAACTCCACTCAAACACAGCTAGAATGACAACCCATTCACAGCTAAAAACATAAACACTAATACCTAAAATAAAACTAATTAAAACTTACTAAATAAAACAAACCTATCTTTAAACTCCTGATGACTCTCCCCCCTAAACTTTCACATATGACCACAATTAGGATTAACTTTCAACAATCACCCCCTTAATCCTAATGTGGTCTTCCTTCTCTAAAGTAGAGTCGGCTCATCATCTTCACAAACCAAGTTGGCCTCCTCGTGCTTTGGTTTTGACTTTGGACATTCATATGCAAAGTGTCCAAACTCTTCACATCGGTAGCATTGAACCCATGACTTGTCTCGTTCTCCCATTGTCCCCCGTTGATCATTTCTTGAACCGGGTCGATTCTCACGACCCCTTCCTCTTCCTAAACTTCGGCCTCTACCACGACCTCTTCCATCCCGGTTAACCCATCCACGACCTTGTTGATAATCATTATCGTTTCTTGGTTTAGGATGTTCATCATTACAAGTGAGCATCAATTTACTTTGCCTATCTTCAATTCATCTTGGGATTTTACCCTATCCTCGTAAGCTTTAAGTCGACCCATCACTTCTTCAAATGCCATTTTCTCAATCTCAGAGTATTGCCCAATCGAAGCAACGATTGGCAAATATTTCTTTGGCATGGAATTCAGGAACTTTCTCACCACTATCTCATCATCAAGTGAAGACCCAAGACTTCGACTGTAGCCCACTTATCTTACCTGCAAATTCATCACTAGTCTCTACCTCGGTCATCTTCATCGCTTCCAACTCACTTCTAAGCATCTACAAACGAGCCTTTTGAACCCTCTCGGCTCCCACATATCTGACCCGTAATGCATCCCAAACATTCTTCGGATCCTTATGCTTTGACACTTGAAGCAACACATCCTCTAGTAGTGACTGAAATATCAACGCTTTCGCCATGTACTTTCTTCTATCATCAATTTCACTTCCTGTCAGAGGTTCTATGGCCTCTCGCAGACCATGTGCACCTAAGATGGTCTCCATCATAATTGACCATGCAGTGTAGTTTGTTGTGGTCAGTTTTGGACATTGCAAAGTCACATTGCTTAGTTCTCGATGGGGTACAACAACTGCTCCTGCACCTTCTGTCATCTTCTTTCTGAACTACCTGAACACCCAACTTTTCTCAACCTAAATCAGCCCCCACTTGCTGATTACGCGCACCGCAAGTCGACTTGTCTCAAGTCAACCTATTTCAGTTGTTGGAATCGTGTTTCTTCCCCGTTTGATCAATCACTGATCTTCAAACTGCCTCACACAACTAATGTTATGCTATAACTTGGGTTCACCCCGTTTTCTTCCTTGATCAATCACAAGTGAGTTCTTCTCAAACCTGCTTTCACAGCTAACTTGGTTGCTTCACACAATTTCCTCTCAAAATCGTCTCACACGAATACAAACCTGAATCGCACAGGCCTTCTTATATTGCGGTTGCGTCACACAACTTGTCTTCAATCGATCTGTTACAGATCAGTTTTTAATCCGCCCTGTTTTGATTGCTTCTTCCAAAACTCCAGCAGCAAAAACAGAAAACAATTTGTTTTAAGTCACTTCTTCTCCCCAACCAGTGAATTGATCAGCCCAGATTTTGATCAATCCTTCACGGATTGATAGACTTCTTCAACACGGTATCGCACCACACCACCTGAGTCGCACGGGTTGTCCTAACAGCACCTTCACAGTTCTTGATTAGGTCATAGCAGCCTTCACATCCCTTCGTTCAGACCCTCACAACCTTCACAATCGATCAGCAGCTCTTCACCAATATTTGAACCAATCACAGGTTCATTATTGGTTTGATGGTGGTCGGTTTTGTCTTCAACAGCCCTTGATCTTTGTTGCTCTGATACCAATTGTTAGCCAACTGGTCACAGAAACACAAAGACAGCAGTGATTTTTGTGGGAAAACACACCCACGACTGTTTTCTTTTATTGAATAAAAACCACACCAAAGACAGCAATGATCCTATTTTATACTAATCCTAACCTTAATTACTAATGAAAACTCCACTCAAACACAGCTAGAATGACAACCCATTCACAGCTAAAAACATAAACACTAATACCTAAAATAAAGCTAATTAAAACTTACTAAATAAAACAAACCTATCTTTAAACTCCTAATGACTCTCCCCCCTAAACTTTCACATATGACCACAATTAGGATTAACTTTCAACAATCCTATCACAAATCATACTGTGCTAATTTAGTTCTCACATCAAGCCTTAAAAAAACATTGCATAATCTTTAAATTGGGATCTCGATTAGTTGAACATCATAATTAACTTCAAGAAGTGGGTTCATTTCAACTACAGAAACATACATACCTAGTGATATCACACTAAGAGTACACGGTATCATGGCTGGGTTGTGGCTGGGAAAACCCGGCCCCGGGTGGGAATAACACACCCCCGGACTCAGTGAGGAAAAATAAGTCCCGGCCCAGTTATTTTTCACCAGACTTCACCACCCTTTTTTTCTTCTTTTCTAGGTAAAATAGGGGAATCGGGGAAAAACTAGGATGACTTCATGCAAAACGGAGAAAAACATAGAAAAATAAGAAAAATATGATGTGGCAACCCGGAGAACCCGGGAAAACTCCCACCCCTCTAATAATAGAGCTATAGATAGGGCCCAGAGAGAGTGAGATGAGTGCAAACCTTTCCTCTATCTAAGGGGACAAAAAGGCTGCTCCCACCAAGACTCCAATCCAAAAACCTTTTTTTAACATGTAAAATATACAGTCTAGTAATTCAAATAACATGAAATGTGGCTAATAGCATCTAAGCAACAACCAGTCAACCATACATGAGTACTAAAAATGATAATAATAAATTACCATTAGTATAAAATGGTGAGTAAACTATAATAGCAAGGAGGAAAAAAGATGTCACACTAACCCCTCGACACTTATACACTCCCCAAAAAAGGACTATACGTCAAGACAAACACTAACCAAATTTGAAAGCTAATGCAAAGTTAAGGTTGAGGCAAAGCTAAGGCTAGGACTAATATGGCTAAAGATGGGTCTAAGACAAAACTATACAACCCCCTAAAAGTCCATAACTTTAATCCAATGCTTCCAAGAACTCATAGTCCTGATCATGTTTTCGGAGAGGTATAAGTCTAACAAATCACGTCTAATCTGTTCATCTCATGTTAGTTTGGGTTTGCATCTACTCCACTTCACTATGAGGGTTTTCATGGTTCTTACTGGAGCCATCAACCTCCCTTCATTTTTCAAACCATCTTAATCTACCATCTCTATATTTATCCTAAGATACATTTGACCCTCAAGGTCTCTCGAAAAACGTCTTTCCTTATCAGGCTTGCCCGTATGTGCCATGCATCTGCCTTGGCATCCTCCCCATTGCTGCCTTTAATTTTCATGTTTATGTTATCTTGATGCCCCAACAATCATTTTCATATTAACATAATCCGGTTGAACTGCAACCCTATAAAATTTCCTCTTTAATCGTGTTGGAAATCGCTTGTCACACAATACACCTGTTACTGCTCTCTATTTGCACCAACCTACCCGCATGTGATGCATTACATCACTGCCTATATCCATATAACTTTGGATAAGCGATCCTAAATGCTTGAAATTGGCTGTCTACAAGACCACAAGGCCTTCAATATTAATTATTTTACTATTTGATATTTAAAGTAAATTTTTTATATAAGTTCATGATCAAGTTTCGAGTAATGAGCATCCTTCTGATAGATAACTCTTAACCAAACAAAGTTATATGCATGCATACCCTATACCAACATACCCGATGCGTTTAAAATAGCGGTTTTATAATCACATATGGGACTAGGATTATCAGAACCTATCTCATCCCAACCCATTGTCATCCTAATACTCCCTTCCTCCTGGTATTTTTCTTTAGCTATCACCCTCCAATGCATTAAAATCACATTGTTGAACCAAAACACTTACCTTCCTTTCATTGGTATAACAAAATAGTTAACTGTTATTTTCACTGCCAAAAAAACAAAGAAACGTCATCAAATCAAAGCTTAAAATACTCGATTAGTTTTGTTAAAGCGATAGCAACACAAACCAATATAAACAAAAATCCAAATTTGTGTTCCGGTTCTATTTTGTCTTCAATCACAATGTACAACGCGAATAATTTACAAGCACTCAGTCCTGAAAGACATGGTTCAATATTTCACTGTACAAATTACCTGTCACAACTACATAATATCTTTTCTAGGTCAAAACCAACATATTCATCCATCGTACTCGGAGTCGGAGTCAAACTCATCATATTCCCTGTTTTCCTGCGATTAAAGCTTTTTATCTGTGAGTATAAACACAAACGCTGCAATAGTGAACACAACGGTTATATTATGTTATCATGCTAATATGGTAATTTTAGTTGCATTCTAAATTCTCAAGAGTCACTATGGGTTATAATTACTTGAAACTGTTGCTTGGTTTAAGCATCTGTAAAGATAGCAAACTAGAAGGGTCCGAGCATTGGGTAACAAGTCGGGTTAGAGCAGGTAAACGAGTTTAAATGGGGATGAACTGAGACACACTGCTCAGATATGGGTGATTCCCATATATATTGGAATAACTCTCATTCCGTTATTTCCCTCAAATCTTACACACTCCATTACTATCTTATTGTTATTCTCATGTTTCCATTCCATAAACCAAACACCTGTAAGTTTCTTTAGAGATACCAATATATCAATTTGTTGAATGCTTGGTAGTTGCGGTAAGAAAACATGTGTACCTTTTTTTTGACATAGTCTGCCAAAGCTTTCTCATAGTTGGCTCGTTTCTCTGTTGCAACATCGTAGTACTGGACCTTCTCCTATAATAAACATACGAAAATATTATTCCAATATTATGTATTTTTGTGTGTGGGTGGGTGGGTGGGTGGGGGTAGGTTTCCTTGACACAATTGCTAACCACAGTAAATTAAGAATATATTCAATATATGAATACACAAGCAAAAGATGATTCTTTAGCTAAGCAACAAGAAATTGATTTCCTCAAACCATTCTAAACTTTTTGAAATAACACCAAACAGCCAAAATGCAAAAACAAAACACTATAATTTAGAGAATGAATGGTTTGGAACTAAAAGTGCTAAATCTGGAAGTCATTTTAGCATGTAGATTCCCATCATTTGTTCAAAACCACTTATTCTTGCAAATTATAACCCCTTTTTTGCATTTTTCATATGAAACATTGGTTAGTTTGTACGTAAAAAATAGGCAGGCACGTTGATTCAGAAAGCCAATCATGTGTTAAATCACTGATCAATTTTGACAAATTGAACATTTAGATGTTGCTTCTTGTCATTTACATTTATGGAATCTACCATTTCACTATTTTGTCAACATTCCTCAAACTTTAAGGAATCCATGCACATTTTGAATGTAGATAATACTTTATTTGACATCTTGTGAGTAACCATGTTAATCTAACAGAATTAAGCGGTAAGTCTAGTAACTACACCTACTAATACACCAGTACAAAATTTTCAATATATGTTGCATTATTTCTGTATGGTTATTGTTGGTTAACCTTCATTTGGGTTCTGTTATGTAAAAATTGCATGGAGTTAGTACATTCAGATTTAGTTTTCTTGTTCTCCAAACCGGCACATAAAAAGACATACTTTAAAGCCCTATTTTATGTGGTAATACAGTGGCTACTGAGGTTGTGTACTTGTGTTATGATCACCGAACTCTAATACCAACTCTATACAGTAAATAGACATAGGAAATCCTAACTGAAGCAAGCCTAAATAACACTACTCAAATTGAGACATATATGATATACTGATCATGCCAAATTTGCTACAAATATAGTCAATCTGAGAATTAAGGCTTTTTATATTTTATTATGTGTATACTATGTGTATAGTGTTGGCTTTAGGATTTGGTTATCTTGTTTTCCAAATCAATGTAAAGGAGTAAAGGCGCAGATGAGTTTATTAAGACCCTGTTTAAATTGTATCAGAGCTGCCACTCGCTCACTCCACTATGATCACTGAATCTTAATACAAATAACTAATGATCCACAAACTAGGGCATTAATATCCATTCTACATATAAAGTCAACTCAAAAGGCAATATACTCAATATCCCAATATATATGTGTGTAAGTGTGGCGTGTAAGCTCTTATTCATCAATCCCAGTATTCAGATTACATTTATATTTATATGATTCCAACTGTCAGTAAAGTGTCACAAATAGTATTTAATGATTTGACAAAGATTCAAACCAAAAATTTGAAGATTAAATAATTAATCATAGGCATTAAAAAACTTAAGCTATATTTTTAAAACAATTCAAACCTCATAAGTCATGAACCTCCATTTATCTCCACAAGCCTTGCCAATCTGGTAAATGAAGTTGTAAACACATCCAATTCAGGCAGCAGAACAAAAAGAACAAAAAATATCTATAAAATAAATAAATAGATAAATAAAACAAAAGTAGGACGATGAAGAATGAGTTACAGTACAAACCTCACGCATTGACTTGACATCTGGATTTTGCTCTTGGAATTCCTTACGAAAATCCTCCCTTTATAAATGAATTTATAAATGGTTACACAAAAGGAAACGATGATACATGATACATAATTGGAGAGTGTTTTGAGAAAGAATCAAATGATTATGTAATCCTAATTGTTGATTTGTTTCAATGCAGGATCCAAATAAATAAATCTTAAGACTATTCAAACATGTGTTTCACTATTTACGATAAATGACCAACCATAGCACTTAAAGCAATCCATCCCCAACCATACCACTACTTTCGCTATTATATCCTGTGGGACCATAGAAAAGAAAGTTCAAATTCTTATCAGTTTGGAATGTAATGAGTGCGAGGGTTAAACTCGTCAATAAATGGACTGAACAAACTTCTTCCTCAAATCTTGACATAGAAAGAAAATGAGTAAGAGGACTTTATAGGAACAGGACCATGTAAACAGCCCTCATGCTCAAGTGAGCCGTGAATAGAGGCAAAGGTATCAAGTGTAACAGAAAAAGGATTTAAGAATGCCACTATGCGACGGCTACCCCTTCCTTATATAGGCATCCCCGTCTTCCCAAAACGTTTAATGCCTATGTTGGCAAGGTGTGAAGAGCATGTTGCTTTGGACTAATTTCATTGTAGTATCGTATGCCCAAATGGAGACCTTAAGGTGTGTGATTATGAGGTCTGTTTAGATTGCAACATTCACAACCACCTAGGATGGACTAATAGGAATTCATCAAGTGTGATTGTAGGAGTCATTCATGTTCCACAAGAACCACAACCCTAGGAATACTATTTGTGTTTGCTTTTAATTTGCCCAACATAACTTCAGCTGCTATCGTTTTAGGGTTTAGGGCAAAAAGCTCGTAGACTTTGCATGAAGTACATCATAATCATAAGCAGGTAAGAATCAAATTCTAGATAGTTTCTAGCACATATCGCAAACAAAAACCAAAAACTTATATACATTCAACTAAGCTCTTTTTTCAAGCCGCTAAACCCCACAACCCCAAGGATTTTCCCAATTTGTTCATGAAGCTATCCAATTCAATGTGAATTCAAAGTTTCACACATATGCAGTAATGCAGAGGATTAAACATAAAATAAAAAGTAAACATACAAGAAATAGAAGAAAGCCGTGGGTGGTTTTTTGGGTTTATTAGCATCTAAATTGGATGACTTCTTCTTAGCCGCCCCAAATTTAGGCCTCTTTGCTGCACTAATTTCCTTGACTGTCACCGTTGATCGCGGCCTCAACGCCATTTTCCTGCAAAATTGAAAACGGATGCAGTTTACGTCTCCATCCATCACTAAAATCCTCTCGAATCTTCATTTCAACTGTCTAGACGAGCTCCAACCAACTTCAAACTCCAAATTACTTGTTATCGATGTATGAATCAGATTAAAACTAAACATTCACGTTAATTTGGAGTTGAAAAATCGCTAGGTTTGATTTCGAAAGGAGATAGTGGTAATTGTTCACGGATGCAATTGACGCGTCCATTCATCACTAGAATCCACTCGAATCATCATCTTAACTGTCAGATGAGTTTCTACTAACTTCAACCTCCACAATAGTTCATATCGTTGTAGGAATCAAATACAAAACTAAAACGATCATGATTCATGTTGATTGACAGTGGTGATTGAAATTGTAGTAGGGATAATGAAATTGAAGATACCTATGATCTGTTTTTGTAGGAGTTTCAGCAGTTGTTGAGGATGAAGCTATCTTCGCCATGGACGGACGCTGCGCTTCTTCCACGATTGTTTGCTTGGGGAAAATAGGTACAGAGTTGCATAATGCAAATATTCTTCATTTGTCACACAAACTTTAAAAGGAATCATTATGAATAGTTGATTACCAATGTTATAAATTAGTCACTTGAACTTTTAAATTTAAAATATAGAAACTTTGTTGCTATCAATGATGACTTTGATCATGAAACATATCAAAAAGGGTTAATTGTGTTACTTATGGAGTGGAAGATACATAATTACTTGGATTTTGTTTATTTGTGATTAAATCTAGAAGGAGAGAGGGTTTTGTCACGAGTCAAAACGTGTTCAAGTTAAATTTGGTTTGAAAAATAATCAATTGGATTCGGGTTAAAATGATTTCTGGTGATATGAAGATGATGATGCTAAGCGGTTGGGATGGAGGTGGTGGTGAGCGGTGGCGACGGAGGTGATGATTGTCATGGCAACGCGGTGATGGAGGTTATGATGCTAGCTGCGACAGGCTAGAGTCAAGAGGTGGGTTGGTGGCATTGGTTGTGGTCGCGGGTAATAGCAATGGTGACGATGATTGTGTTGGCATTGATTGTAGGTGGTGTTAACGTAATTGATCCCGTAGTACCTTAACTAGTTTCAAGAAATAACCCATTATTAAATTTAAGTAACCAAAATCAATCCTTATTTAAAAGACGATCATGAATTGGCATAGGTATAACCATAATCAATGAACTAAAAAATTAGCTTACTTGGACCATCTCCAACATGGATTTTCAAAAAATTAGCCTTTCCGATCTCTCTCTTCTGACTCCCCATGAACCTGGCTCTTTCTCCTTCCAACACATTTTCGCCTAACACCCCATTCCCATAGATATCATCGTCCATCTCTTCTCACAATGTCCCGTCTCTCTTTCATATCAACCCATAAACGTCCCGGTTAAAGGTGGTTTAGTTCTTACTTTAACTAAAAGTAGGCTTTAATAGTTATTGATATTTATAAAACCCAAAAATCAATGACCAGGACCCAAACAAACATTTGAACCCTTGAAATTTGATTTTGATATCTTTTTAAGTAACCCTACATTTTAGCTATAAAAAATTCTCTATTATATTTTTGTTTGAGCAGAAAATTTCTTTACTCCTATGGGACTCAAATCCAATGGCCAAGACCTTCAAACATAAGTATTTCAAGAGGTTTTCCTTTACTACTGGCCGCCAACCCAAGTAAAAAGAATAATTATATGATTTTTTTAACGGCCAACGACTAATTTTAAGCCTAGTCCGCCCACTATTCCAGAGAAAACCCGAAACCCAAAAGCTCACTGTGATAAAACCTAACCCACTTGAAGCATATTACACCAAGTAAGACTCGAACTCATGACCTCTACTCTGAAAAACCATAAGATGCCTCCTCCCAAACCAATTGATTTAGGACTTACTGACAACATTTATATGATTATATTTAAAACCCTGTATCAAGAAGATTAAAACTTTTAGAATAAAAATTAAAAGAATAGAGTTATTCTATTTTTTCATATAATGTCAGAAAAATTGGCAGGCGGGTACCATTCTGTCTTGCAATCTCGTAATACTCATTTAATGAATATTCAATAAAATCCATCTATAATTATAAACTTAGGAGTGGGTAGTATGATGCAAGAACGGTGAGATGGAACGAGCCACGTCAGCTCACGCAAACACCATGTTGCCCCTACGTGAGGGTTCCGTGAGCGATGGATTCGCCAGAGAGCTCACGAATGTGAGCCTGGCAAATCCGACCACTGCAATTGTATGTTATTTGTGACTGAATTGTCTTATTGTGCTCATCACTCATTCACCATAACATCCCTAGAGTGAGTGTGTGTTGGAACACCACTCACTCACCTAACGCTGTTCACTATGTGGTAGTTTTCACTGCAAGCAATGGTAACCACATTTGAATCATGATCAAAATCGAACACGCTACTAACAGTGCACACTTGGTGAAGACATCTGTGAGAAACATGGTTTCGATGACGAACCAGAAAAACTGTATCCAAAGCCATCGGGTTACATAATACATACACCAGATGAGTGCGTAAAAGGAAGAAAACCATTGTATGATGATAGATTGATGGAAACACTTGAAAGAGTTGCTTATCAACATCAATAAACTTAAAAAAAACCTGCTACTTGTCAACTGCAAATATCTTCTCGTCTACAAGACTCTCGCCTATTGTTTAATCCTCCTCAAAGTGTTTACATATGTATAACTTGAAAATGAAACAAATAGCTTCCTAAACCTGAAAATATGCATATATGTTACTACACCAGTGACATAAAGAAACATGTGCTCATTGCAAGCATTGATTTATGAGAGATTTTGATATTGGGAGAACAATGGGGCCTAATATTTTTGCGAAAGAAGTGCTTTTAGTTTGTAAATCAGTTCTTTTTCGAAATTTTTTAAGTTTTGTACTTTATCTTTTTTGAAACATGATAAAAATGAGGACGAAGATTTGAAGAATTTAGGACAAAAAGATCAAAAAGCCTGTTCTAACTTAAGCATGTACACACCACATCACTTAATATACCCCCAAATCATTTAACTTAACCCTGAGTTATAGTCAATTTAACAGTGGAAGGACTCGATTGCTTTAAATAAACTTTGTTTAGATTTAGATCACAGCAACTGAAACTTTTGGATTACACCAGCAAGTTGAGTGTAACCACATGAGATGAAATTCGCAATGTAATCCAGAAATTTGGATTGACTCAAGTTGTTATAGATAAGCGATTTCTAAAAATTGTAAAAAAATTGCATTACTTCAGTAACACATAAGGTACAACAATTTAACTACAATTTTTGACATCATAGAAATTAAAATGTGTGATTAAGTAGTAGATAATTAAAGGTAGTATCTCAAAGAAAAATGAATTAAAAAGAAAAGTTAAGAATCATGCTTTTCTTTTTCCTAATTAATTTTATTTTAACATGACCCTTATCATTTATCGCAGTTTAGCTTTAAAAACGACAACTTTAAAGCTGAAAATTTTTATAATCGTTTCAAGAAAAGTATCTTAAACTATAGTAAGGCACTACATAGCTAATAATAACCAATATATGCCTAGAAATTTTTTTAAAAAGATTTACACCTCCACAGTGAAATTGTTGTTTTTTAAGAAACTATGTAAACAATCCAACTTAATACTCGTTGGTATGGCGAAACCGATAAACAATCTCCTAACTATGTACTTCTGCAATACTAGGGTTGAATCGGAGGTCCAAAAACAATATTATTTCAATAATAATATAATTATATTTTAAATAAAACGGTTTAGGAGGTTGTATGCTCTAATAATACACTTTCAGTAGCTTTCGGCCCGTGTGGCCCATACAACATGTTTCCTTTTAAGCTATTTTCTTACCCAATTGACCCATTCCAGAAAAAAAAAACAATAACCCAAGGATTAAAATTGGGATATATGCTGTACACAATTGAGGTGTTAATAATGATACATACCATACCCATTGACTCTGGTGCTGTGACATTGCAGCATAGCTTCTACGTGGATTTTCATTTAGCAAGCAATGCATTTGTCCTTTCAAAGAATTTTGAGCACTCCATAAGGAAAACCAGATATCAATTGGCCCACTGTACTTGCGGATTATGTTAGTACTTACCTGAGAAAACACACATAGAGCATGTTAACTACTGAAAAGTCAAACATAATATGTTATTCCTATGGTCCATTCTGTGGCCTTCTACAAAATTATATAAAAATAAGTTCAAGTAATATCTTTAACTAGTCAAAATTAGTGATAATTGAAGTCCACACCTTGAAAGTAGATAACATTTGAAGTTATATTCTTTGCAAAGAAGTAGAAATGCCCTCAAAACTGAATGTTGTGTATCAAATGAACACACTATATGTAATAAATAGTACTTTCAGAAAAAGGGCTAAAACTCAGAAGATGTTTGAAGAAATTGAAAAAAACACCCTTCTCAGGGGGTATGTTTGCAATAAAAAGTTAAAGAACGAAAACAAAAAAAAAAACAGGGAAAGAAAAATATACCAGCTCCCAGGCTTCAATTTCTCGTTGTAAATTATCAAGCATGAACCTTCTAATAGAAGAAAAGAGAAACACTTACTCCACATTTTTAATCTCATCATTCATAATGCACACTTGCCAAATATAATACTTTCTTGAAGTATGATGAGCTCTAATAAGTAATATCACTAATTATATAAAGTCCAAAATATAGTAGGTTAAGAATACATAACTACTGTTTTAAATTTGCCAAAACAAGATTCATAAAACAGTGACACTTACCGCACTCCACGGTGTACATCACGGTGATTACAGTGACCTGATACCCCATAGTTATCGAAAGTAATTATCTACAATTAATTATAAGAAAATGAATTTATCAAAATCCAGGGAAAAGAAACAACTAAAGCATGGGAATGCTTAATATAGAATCAAATGAAAGAAATTTTACATAATCGTACTGCACATATATATGTAATTAAACACAAAATAATCAAAATTAGTGAGATCAGAACTTACAATGTCAATTGCATTATCATTAATTTTCTTCTTCAAAATCTTTGATAGTAAGCTAGTATTCCATATTTTTCCAAAACCATCCTGAAGATGAATACAGATAGATATAATTCATATACATGGAATGAAAAACAGATTAAGATTTTTGGGGGAGAAGAAATAAACCTGAAAATCTGGATGATCCATTACTGTCACTTGTTGGATAGGAACCTGCATGATCAAGTAATTATCATAGGTGTCAAACAAGCGAGCTCATGTAAAGTCCTTTTTATTGTTCACATATGTGCTTCTCTAGGTAAGTAAAGGTATTCACCTGATTACATACTTGTATACAACAACTTCTCTATATATAACTATATAAGTTACTTTCTTAAGATTTTACATTTTGTGGGAACATACTCTTTGAAATGATACAAAAACTCAAAAAGCACGTTAAATACTTAAATATAAGAACAATGATTACATAACTCAAAAAAATTTGGATCAAAACAAACAAACGTAGCAGTAACATCCCACTCATAAAGTAGGGTCCGGGAAGGCGTTAGATGAGGGCAAACCTTACCTCCATCCCATGAGATGGAGGGGCTGCTCTCAAATTATTATTATTTTTTTGTTTGTGGACACATGTTAGTAATGCAATAACAATAGAGAATCACGGAACACTAAATTAAACAATGAAGAAGATCCATATTGTACAAAAAAGTAAAATACAAGCAGATTATACATCTCAATGTTGTGTAACCTAATATATCACCTTAAGGATAGCAGAAGCCCTATAAAGCTCTTCTTTTCTAACATTTCCCAAACCATCTGCATTACCTGCAAACAACTAACAGCATACAACATCAAAATTCTATTGGTACCTATCATAGACGTGACTCATTTTATGGGCTTGAATTCCTTTCCCCAAGTTATATATGTCTTGTTGACAACTCATATAGAAAGGGGACACTGTATAAGATAAAATAACACAACCCACCCAAAAACATATTGGTACACTTTGATCACCGGAACTGGTATTTAAAAAGAACAAGGAAAGCAAGCTCCATCTCAAAACAAGTCAGAATTAATTGGCGGATAACTCCAAAATTTAAGAAAGTTAATTATTGAGATTAAGTTACTCTCCATAATAACACCATAGATCTTGTTTGATTTTCATATAAATCACTCTCTAATGTTAAAAAAACTAAAATCAGATACAATAAAACAAAATTTCTAGTTATACAACATATTACCGGTTGACATGCACAATATGTGCAAGTTATGCCCTCTTGAAGTCAGCTGATTAATTGTTGGTGAAAAGAACCTGCCAATACAATAGTTCAATACCATACAATCAATAGCTTAGCTGGAACCAGGTGATTTGAAATTGAGAACCCGCGATCAAAAACTCATAGTTGTAATAAATGCTAGAGATTTGATTTGCAAGATTTAGAAGGAAAAACACTCAGAAAAAAAAGTATTAGGGTTCTAACCGTACATGGATTCATCATCGGGATGGGCAATGACCATCAGGACATTTCTCTTCTGCGAAGATCCATCTGATACATTCAAAAAACAGTTATTGAAGGAGCCAAAATATTATGAATTTAAACAGTGTAGCGAATACTTCTTGGATCACCAACCATCATTATCTAAGAAGGAAGATTGGTATGGATAGAATGATGCATATAGAAGTTTGCAGATGGAAGCCAACCAAAGTACAGCTACTGAAGCAAATATCATGAACCACTCCATCTACTTACTCCTGCATACAAAACTCATTAAAATATAGTCACCAGTCAACTAGTAACAACAATTGCAAATCTTCATAGCTCATAAGATACATTACAAAAAGATCTATAAACTGGCATAAAAATCAATAACAATTTCAGATGATGATCATCACCAGATGTAAGGATGTTGTGCATTTGGGCAAATATAATAAGAACAATCAAACAGGAAACAATAAGAAATTTGTTATGGTATATCGATTGCCAAATACGATGCGTTATCAGATATAGATTTACAAAATGTAAAACCCTAGTAAAGAACAGATTGCACGCACATAAATCGTAATGAACTAATTCGTTTGCAATCGGAAGCGTACGGATCATTAAGTTAAGATACCTGGTGTTAATTCGAGAAGTTGAAGAGAGCTCTCATCTTTTGTTTTTCATCTATGGCGGATTTGAACACAGAGTGCTTGTGGGTTTAGGAGGAAAGAAGATGATGGTTTTTCTTTTTTCTTTTTTTTTTTTCAAGTTTCACTTCAGGGTATAAATGAGCGTTGGATTTTTCAAAAGCTCAAGCTCGAGCTCGTTCGAACCTATTATTCCTAGACCGAGCTCGGCTCAAATAGTGAAAGATTAAACAACAAATTTCAAATTCCAACCCACTGGTCAGAGCGTCAAACAATTAAACCAAGCTTTTTTATATCGTAAACTATTAACCGAATACTATAAATTTCAAACCGGCTTGGGTGTGGTGAGGTTCAATAGTTTATGAACACCTGGTTTATATTTTTACTTAGAAACTTTTTTAACAAATTTTATATCAAGGGTAATATAATATAACTACAAACATTAACCATCTTTTTTTTCAACTTGACACCTGAGAAAAAGAAAGCAGATGCAAAGCGGGTTTTGAGATGCAAAGTGAAATATCTAAATCTTTTGGCATTTGGAATTCAGAGTTACTATGATTTTTGATTCTTGGGTTCTTGTATATAGCAGCAATTCTTTTAACATATTTTTTCAATTTACAACCTTTTCTTTTTACATTTTTCTCATCTTTGTCAAGATCTTTGGTCCCACATTCCGAAGAGACAACAAAATAACAAAGGTCAAACCAAATGTCTTGTTTTTGTTTTTTATATATTTATCTTTATAGTTGCTGAAACGAGTTGAGAATAATCGAAAGGTTAAAATCTTAAATCAAAATTGGGTCTGGCTCCAAGCCCGCCCATCTACTAGGGACTCTCTTTGGGGTTTGAGCATTGCTCCAACCCTCGTCCCTTCCACAGGCATGCCATAGTCACCCAAGGGCGGCCCTTTGGTCGTCTTACAAAAAATTATTGCTATTATTTCTTTTGGGTTGTTCATTGTTATTGAGCATGAAGACGAAGATACTCCAAACACTAAAAGAGCATTAAAAGAACAAACACATCCATATCACATGAAACAAACATCAAAGCATGAGTTCACTTGGGCAAAACGGAAATTTGTAGAAGATAACAACTAAAACTAGTCAAAAGTTTACAAGTCCAGATAGTATTATTTCCCAAAATTTGATAAGTGGTATACATTGTCTCTATGGTAAACACTAAACAAGTGATGTTTAAATTATTGCTCAAAAAATACAAGAGATGTAATCCCTCAAAGGATTGTAAATTAAAAATGCCAGCCAAATGCAAGACAAATCCAAGAATGAAGGTATGATGAGCGCACCATCCTACAAGTCATGACTGGTTCGGCTGCTCCAAGACCTGTGACTGAAACAAATATGAACTAGAGGTTGATATACTTATCTTCTTATACGTTAAGAAAAACACCTTGATTTTGTGATCAAGATATCATGGATGACTTTGATGCACATAGGTCCCTTGGTTTGGTGAGGGTACGGACGAAAGGGTTTATATGCATTGCATTTTGCCACAAAGATCCTAACCACAAAAGGCAGAGGTGGCAAACTAGCAAATTTGATCTATTTACTAGAAAATGGCTCAATTCGGGTTATGTATTACTTCTGATGGGTTAGAGATGTAAAACAAAAAGTAGCTAAAAAGGAAATGACTAGTTGTCAAAAGTCACCAGAAGTGTAATTTAGTAATTAAAACATCTTAAATCACTTAAATTCAATACTTAAGCTGATATAATTTTTGTCATCACCTTCGATGGATTAGTTGTTTACAAAAATCCAAACTCCTACACAAAAAGTGTTTAGGGTCAACCAAAAAGAGTTACCGGAACCATAACTTTTGCAGCCACACCAAGGGTTGCTCTTTCAGGACATGTAAATATAGCATTTACTAATCATATATCTACATATAAACGAATAAACGTTGGCATTTTCCAAGTTGTGAAAAGTTAGCTCGGTAGTAAATTATTACAAACAAGAAAAAAAGAACACCTGTGAGAACAAATATTGAAGTAAATTGTCATGTACAGAATGTACCTTAAGGGCAGGGTCAACAGTTTCTGGTCTTCTTGCAATTGATCCAAATACACTAGCAGGCCATATCTGTAAACATTTAAACAAATATATATTATTAACTACTGAATGTTCATGATTTCTACCCTACGTACAAAAAAGCTATTGTAAGTGCCAAGTTGAAAGTTCAGAGAGAAAACACAATATTCATGCAGCTACAAAAACATACACAGATAGTCAGATACAACTGTCCCATAGCATGGTTGGTTTGGAAAATAACATTTTGTTGAAGCATATTGAAATTAAACAATAAATAAAAAAATTGACAAGGGTTTTAAAAATTAAATCAAGATACACTAATGTACAGGACAGAGCTTAGGGAGATGAATGAAATCTTTAATCCACTTGGGACAACTCTGTCTGCCAGTCAAAGATGAAATAAAGGAATAAGTTAATTAGTTCTACCTTTCTGAAACTAAGAATGTTTGATTACATCAATATTTTATAAAAAAGAATGAGCTTCCTCCCTCTCACAAATAGAGTTTGTTTTTTTTATTGAAATTCATACCTAGTAATTGTTTTAATAAACATGACATAGTTGTTGATGATTTATATCCAAAAAGATGCAATTGTAATCCCTTTTAAGTAGGTTAATCAGTTAATGTTGTCAAATTTCCTTCTACTGCCGATAAAAATTCACAACAATTTATAATGTCAACAAGATATCATTAGAATTTAATACTAAATGATCATATTTTGGTCTTAAAGGAGCAGATAAAGCAACTGAAACAATTAGGATATATATTAAGATGTAATGTAATAGTATTGAAAGTTGGAACCAAAACAACCTAAGCTTTAAGCTACCAGTAAAAAATCAAATTGGTTAGGATCCTAAGCTTTCTTCTAACAGTAGGAAATCAAATTGTGGGCACAAAGTCTCAGAACAAAGCATTCTACACACAACAAGTCCAACAAAGAAAGTAATTGTAAGTCTTTTATACTCTCAAATGTAATTTAATTCTATAACCTAACAGTGACAAATAAGATGCAATGTAATACAATCTTAGAGCTGAGACTAATAAAGTAATAATCATCCTCTTAGTGGAAAATTAAGCAAAGAAAGAAAACTTACCCTCCAAAAAACCTTGCCTTGAAGAAGCCCGTAAGGAACAGGCCCAAAATTCCGCGAATCATAAGAATTATAGATATTATCTCCTTGAACCCAAACATATCCCTTTGGAACCTACATATATACAATACTAACCCATCAACTATAAGGTGTTAATCACACAAACCCACACTCAAAATAGAAAAATAAATTAATTGTAAATAAACCATACAATAATGGTCTCGGTTCTATCACTATTTTTTGGATCCACAATGTAGGTGATATTGTCACCTTCCATTCCAATAATTCTTTTGGTGACAAACTTCCTTGGATTTTCAGGCGATCTGAGTACAACCACATCACCAGTACCCGCTTTACCATTTCGTGTTGAGATTCTCTCAAGCAAGACAATCTCATTAGTAAGGTTAAAAGTAGGGAGCATACTAGGACCTTGGACCTGCAGGTGGCAGATTGTTAGAATTTATTAAAGGGGAAACTTTGACAAAGAGATAATATATGTTGTAAAGATTGATTTTTACCAAAGCAGTAGAGCAGAGGTAGGTATTAGTGACATGAACAGCACAGAAGAATTTGGCAACTAGAAAGCTTTTATCTAGTGCTTCTTTTACTATGAAGGCCCATTGCTGAAACAAACTCATATTTCTCAAAAAGAAATATTTTACGTTTGAAAGAAGCTTCAACCTTTTGTTTCCCACAACTGTACCTAAATTAACAGATAAAGAAACCACTTGCATTACACCTCCTGAATCTTATCAAGCATAAGTAAAACATAATAAACTGATCAATCTACCAAATTTCTAAAAGAATAAGCAACAAACGATATGAACACCCATATAGAGCATGCTCCTGTAAAAATCAAGATTAAATTATATCATGGAGATCCAAATATTCACAGAGCCAAAAAAGTTTCCTTTTAAGTGCAAGAGTAACAGCTAAAGCTTTAACAAATCCTCAGTCATTGGATGTTAAATTGGGTATCAATAATTCAAAAATTATAATACTGAGACCATGCTGCAAGCTCATCACGCCTCACGCTGTGGTCTGATGTGACCATTCACCCACACGTGAAACACCACGCCTCTCATGCGTGTTAATAGTATCCAAAGCAATAAATATATTGATGCAATGAAGAGTAGTGAGAGTCAAAATCATATTCACGAGTGGTCCGGAGTAGAGAATGATGTGATGCTGGT
Source organism: Flaveria sonorensis (assembly GCA_025506505.1). Lineage (NCBI taxonomy): Eukaryota > Viridiplantae > Streptophyta > Magnoliopsida > Asterales > Asteraceae > Flaveria > Flaveria sonorensis. The sequence continues at coordinate 54,904,215 of CM046432.1, read as the reverse complement.
GAGCGGAATGTGAACTATATAGTCTAACAAATAAGCGATCAGATGTTTATCACAATGAATTTGTCTCACGCATTTCGTCGAACAGGTATGACGCATTCAGAAGCAAGATTTCCACATAAAGAACACCCTCCATTAAAACATCCCTACCAACAATGGATCAATTTCAAAACTACAAAAAAAAAACCAAAACTTGTATCGTCCTCTCGAACAAGAAGAAACCCAAATCCATCAAACTCAAGATTCTAGGGGTAAACTATGAAATTGGGTGTGATGAAGGTGAATATGAAACTTACAGGCATGAGAAGATACAATCGGAGTGATTAGATCTACCTTATACAAGACGGAGGTGTTTATCGCCGTCGCCGGTGCCGGCAAGATACACGTCGTCGGATGGTGGAAGCTGATAAACCCTCATGTAATTGGGTTTAAATGTTTAGATATAACCCCGTAATTTTAGAAATTGAAAAACAACCCGAATAAATTTTCTTGAGGTATATTTGGAACTTGGAAGTCAGCGTGTTTGATGTGCACGGCGAGCCCACTGACCCGGTCCAAAACATCTGACCAATACCTAAATATTTTGATCACTGACCCAATTTCCCTTCCCCTGTTGGTCCCTCCTCTTCCATCTCGCCACCAATTTCACCTTCCCCTTCTCTGTAACCATCCCGTCATCTTCATCAGTGACCGAAGTCATCGTCGTTGCTGTTCACCTGCCTCCACCAGCCGCTGCTCTCCGCCTTCTCTGTCACCATCTTCGTCGTCTTTGCTCACCTTCACCACCGCCGCTGCTCACCATCTCCGCCTTCTCAAGGTAATCACTAATCACACTTCTTTTGTGATGAAATCAACAAATACTGATTATAAAAAAAATCCTAAGTCTAAGTCGTCCGCTGTGGATGATAGACTGTCTGTTGTGGATGCTAAGTCGTCCGCTGCGGATGATAGACTGTCCGCTGTGGATGCTAAGTCATTCGCTGTGGATGTTGAATAAGCTGTCCGCTGTGTCTTGGATGTTGTCCGCTGTGAACACTTGTTGTATGTTTGCCTTGTTAGTTGTCCGCTGTGGAGTGTTCATCCGGTGTGGATTGAACATCCATTGTGGATTGTTCAGCTGTGGACTTTTGTTCATCCGTTGTAGACACTTGGACTTGTTCTTTATCCGCTGCATGGACTTGGTCATTCGCTGTGGGCACTTCTTCATCCGCTGTGAGCACTTCTTCGGGGCAATATAGTTATTTTTATCATTCAGCTGAGTCAGTCAGATACTGAATCAAACAGTCAAGTTTCAGTCAGATGCAGACTCAGTCAGAACTTCTAACTGGGTCAGCTTCTGACTCAGTCAGATCCTACTGAGTCAGTGGTAATCAAACAACTCCTTAGTCATTAGAGTTAACTAGTATTAACTATTAAGCCCCCGGCATTGCCACGGGGGCATAAAACCATGTCAAGTAGCACCAAAGACACACCACCGTTAGCGACCACCAACCGAAACGTAAAACCAAGGACACACCACCATTAGACGAAACGTAAAACATATAAAACAATAACTAAGTCGATCTTGGACCAGCGCGTTGCGACGGGACCGTTAAACGGGAAAAAATAAGCGTACAAACGTTGAACTACACATGCACAATGCGCCGTGTTACTCGCAAAATGTTGACCGAAACGTAAACAAAAAAAATTTTTAATATAAAAAGTATAAGAACCAAAGTTAAAAGTAAAAAAATATTTAAGTTAAATCGTAAATGATGTAAAAGTGTTTTTAAAATGAAAAGTTTAAGATTAAAAAGAATAAAACAAAAGTTGAATACAACCCTTAAAGCATGTTGTACAACTCATAACGGAAATAGTCTAAGACAAAAGTTTAAGATTACACAAATAGGTTATGTGGTTTAACAGAAACCATACGTTTGGATATCAACTTTTTACAGTAACAATTATGACTATGAGACTTGATGTTTAAAATTTGTAACATTATAGGGTATTACGACTAATCTTTGTCTTGCCAATTCTTAAATAAGATTTGCGTTAATTAGACAATGGTTATTGTGGTTTGAGTAAAGTAACATGTTTTACTATTAACTTTTAGAGAAATGTTTAAATACAAAATATTTTAAAACTAAAAAATGTAAAAAGGATCCACACGTGTCATTTTGATCAAATTATGTTGGGGCAAAATTAGTAATGTTTTCATTTCTCAAGTTTTATTTTTTTTTAAACATTCATAACTTTTACATACGACATTATTTTTTTAAATTACATCATAAAAACAAGCATTTTTTAATCTTTAAAACGCGTATAGCGTTTATATGAAAAATAACTTTTTTTTAACTCATTGTGTAATCTTCTAAATTGATAAGGATTATACAATTATCTGATAAGTAATACACAATAAACATGAAACATAAAAAGTTTATATTTCTCATTATTGTGAAAAATCATCATTTTAAAAAAACAAAATGCATAACAAAATGGTTAACATTAGACACAATAAGTAACACAGTTACCAGCACTAGACTCATGATTAGCAAAAACACAATAAGCTGCTTGACGAGAATTACACAATGACATGATCGGGATTACATAATAACTGAACGTACAAAAATTACATTTTCAGCATTATGTTATTTGAAAATCACTTTTTTTTTAAAACACAATGGTTAACCTTAGACTTAATGAGTAACACAATGACTAGCACTAGACTCGATGATTATCAATAGACACGATGAGCTGCTTGATGATAATTACACAATTACCTGATTAGTATTACACAATGAACTGGAAAACGTAAAAAAAATTATATTTTTAGCATTGTGTTATTTGAAAATCACTATTTTTAAGAAGCCCAATGCATAATAAAATAGTCGACATTAGCCATAATGAGCTGACGAATATTACACAATGAGCTGACGAATATTACACAATGAGCTGAAATATCGTGAAAAAAAAACTTTATTTTTTATGTATCAAAATTATATGCGTTTTAAAGATTATAAAACGCTTGTTTTTATGGTGTAATTTTTTTAGAAAAATAATATTGTAAAAGTTACAAGCGTTTTAAAAAGAATGTGAAACATGAAAATAAGGTTAAGACTAAAATACCATTGGGCTATCAGTTTAAGTTTCAATTACTTACCATCATGTAATCGAATTTTTTTATCCATTAAATATAAAGATCTTATGGATAATAATCATTATCATCATTTTTAGTTTTTCCTTCATTTAAGAATAAAGCCACCTTAATTTTAAATATGTAATGTGTTTGATTACTAATACTGACACGTATTTTTGTCTAAGTGGCTGTTTGACAGCATTTGAATCAGGCTTTTAGTAGTTCAGATGTCTAAATGGTTCAGCATTTAATGGTTCAGACTGTTTGTTTCCCGAGGAAATATCTGAATGGTTCAAACATTTGTCTCTGAATGGTTAAGAGGTCTAATACTAAAAGGTTAAGACCTCTATCTAATTGGTCAGACATTCGCATTTAAATAGTTAAGCGATATACTAGCTCTTAATGGTTCATAGTTTTAATGATTCACCACTTAATGGTCCAGAGCTCTTGTTGATTCAACACTTAATCATTCAGAAATTACCAAAAAATATTTCAATCATTTTACACGATTCCCCCCCCCCCCCCCTTCAATTTTTTCTTTTCACAATTTCACGTCTCCCATCAACTTTGTAGATTTCTCTTTACTTTACGCACTTAACCAATGATGTGTGTGCAAAATTATAAGTATAATGAATTGTATTTTGTTTTCAGTTTCACCGGAGATTGCGATTTCACGACGGCACGACTACGCCGGAGATAATGGTCCGTCCACCGTCTTCCACCGGTTAGTTCAATGCAATCTTCAACATTTCATTTCGTTACGTAACTCTGAACCCATTTTAGGGTTTATCTTACGTGAAATTTGATGTTCTATGTGCTCGCGTGTTTTCTGCACAAATTATAGAAAAAAAGTAGTAGATTGCGTTATTGCGCTCTGAGATTTCAATCTTACGAGTGTACTTCTGTTCATGTTTACATTTAATTTTCCCATTTTAGGTTTAAATGTTAGATAAAGTGTTAAATTTGGTTGTATTTAGGTCAATGATCGCAGTAACCGCAGAATTATCGATCAAATATATATGATATTAAGAAATTGTTTTATCAGATGGATCCTCAAATGAAGAAACAATCAACCCAAACTGGTGGCAGAAGCACTTCAATGATGACTAAACCTCATGGTGATGCTGAATTTTGGCCATTATCAGGGAATCCATATTTTTATGTTGTTATTGGCAAATCAAAGAGGTTTCAACTGGTAATTTTCATGCCTCATGACAAAACATTCTGCATTTGACTTTTATAATTCAAAGATGTGAAGTTTTTACATTCAAGATGTAAACAATGATATTATTAAAGAAAATGTATTAGTGCTGAAGTAATATAATTTTTATAACACCCTAATAGTTTACAGAAAAGAATTGGACAAAGGGGTTTCGGGTCAATCCGACCCGACCTGCCCTGGAACAAAGCCTTAAAAGTGTATATATTGACCCGAACAATTTTTACACATTACCTAACCAGTAACCAGCTGAACCCACCCATTTATGCAATAAAAGTTTTATCTGTTGCAATTATAGAACTTCCCACAAGAACTATCTGAGAAGCTTCCAACTACAAATGTTCCTGCTAAAGTCGCCTATCGCGAAAAGGTGTGGGACCTACTTTACCTTGGTGATCAGACCACAAAAAGGTTTGAAGTTGAATCATGGGGAAAATTCATGACAGAAAACAATCTTGCAGCTGGAGATGCATGTTTGTTCGAGTTGATTGAAGGCTGATCAAACAGTTGTGTCATTGAGTTCAAAGTTCAAATCTTTAGAGATGACTTTCCGTCTGAATTGCTGGAGAAAACAGAAGGGTTTTTTGAGAACAATCCTATTGACTTGGAGTAGATACGCGGTTTGAGTTTTATTCATTTTGAATCTTGAGTTGCTGTGTTTGTTCATATGCTTTTCGGTTCTGTGGGTAGAGACACTTGTTCCGGATGGCATTTTGAAGATCACTTTGGTTAATTCAATTGATTTCTGGTCTTTAAGCACTACTAGTTCTCTTGGTCATTATGACTTCAGTTATTTTATTACCGTTTTATGATCATTTTAAATCATCAAGCTTTAAAAGTAATTCTAAATTTTATGACTGCAGTTTTTTAAGCCAAAAAACAATTTGATTAAACTGTCGTTTAAGTCATCGGATGATATCAACTATGAACACAGATCTAGGGGTGTAAACGAGCTCAACTAGGCTTGAGCTCGTATACACTTGAGTTCTGATGTGAGAATTTTCAAGCTTGATCTCAACTCACACCCAGTATATGAAGCTTAGACTCGTTTATTAAATGAGTTTATATTCAAGTTCAAGCTCGTTTAAGCTTGACTTGATTTGCGAGTAATTATTATGTAGCTAACGAGTGACTCGGTTCATTTACAAATAACAAATCAAACATCTTGAGAATAAGACACATTGCCTTGGCCTAAACGAGAATAAAAAACAAGAATAAATTTAGAGAGGAGCAAAAAAGACCGGTTCCTGTAAAGTTAACCCTCTAGTAACGAGGTCACGGTTCGAGTCGGGAAAACCTCGAGTCAAGGGAAAACAGTCACGTAACCCGACCCGAACACCTTTCGGCGCAGAAGATTTTCCTGTAAACATTTGCATATGAGTTATTGGGGCAAGTATTGGCGAAGAGTCTCAGCTCTATCTGTGTTTTCTTAACTTACGAAACGCGTTAAGTTCAATCTGTCTGACCGTTCTCGGCTCACGCCCATCACATCCCCAATCTCTTGCAATGTCCTTGTTTTACCATCTTCTAGCCCGAACCGCCACCTAATCACTTTCTGCTCTTTTCGTTTAATGTACTCAGCACTTCTGTAAGTCCTCAGACATAGTCTGTTTATCAATACCTCCTCAGGTGTCTCTTGGTCAGGATCATCAATCAGGTCCTGAAAAACCAAAAGGTGGGTCAACCCACCCCGTACAAAATAACTCGTATCGGCCCGTTACCCAACCCGACCGATAGAGATAAAAGTACAAGAAGAGCACAAACCGTGAGCTTGGTACTGTTATCAAACCCGACAGGGATATCAATGGATCGGGCAGGCTTAGGGGCATGTTCTGCAGATTGAATCTTCTTAACGGATAGGCCCGTTCGATTGCAATTCTGCACGAGTAGGTTTTCGTCCGAGCTCCTTATCCAACCGATGTCTGGCTTCATTCACCTTAGATTGCACCTCCACCATATAATACTGTATCATCATCAAAAGGAAAATGAAAACTTTTGTCAGTTTGGTCTAAGCATTGAAATGACAAGTATGCCCATACGTGTTGTGCATACGGTATCTTTTTCTTACCGGAACGTGAATTATCCTGCTTTGTTCTGCACGTGACCTTTGGACCGCTTGCCTTATCCACCAATGAGCGTATGTCGAAAATTTAAAACCCTTTGAAGCATCAAATTTCTCTGCACTTTTCACCAGGCCTCGGATTCCTTCCTGAGAGAAATATCCACATCAGCAAATGTAGGAAATATAGGTAGCAATTTATCCAATTTACTTATAGATGGATAGATTTGGTTTATCAATTATTCCAAATGAGGCATATCAATATGTATATTTACAAAATGAAACGGATCAAACATGTTAAGAAGTATCCCAATATGTACTTTTTATGCATATAACCCCCAAAACTGCTTATCCAACCATTTATCATAATAATATTGTTTTTCTTACCAATTATCATTATAAAATTTGTAAGCAATTGATAAAAATGTGCGTGTGGATCTAACCAACCCATTTCAAGCGGTAACTGGACTGGCCTGGCCTGGCCTATAACCAAACTGATGCATACCTGAACAATATCCTGAAGATGGACCTTTGTTCCATAGTAACTTCTTGCAACAGAAATAACAAGTCGAATATTACTTCTGATCATTTTGTCCCTACATTCTTCACCGTAATGTAAACGTCTGCCTAACTGTATCTGATCAATGCCTAAAGCAGCAGCCCATTCTGCAAAAGTGGGCGGCACACCAAAACGGGCCTCCAGATCTTTATGGACTTCTTGCAATTTCAATAGGTCCTTTGTGTTAAAAACAAGGAATTTAAGGTTAATAAAAAGCTTCAGAAATGAACAAAAAAAGATGCAAGAACAGCCGCTAATGAATATAAAACAATAATGATTGCTCTGTTGTTAAAAACATTCAAATCTTAATAAATTATGATTCGAATGCAAAGAAAGATTAGAATTCTTTGCGAAAGGAAGCCAAACAACTTAAGATTAGGGGTGTTTGGATGTGTGTCTTCATAGTGATTATTGCGACTAAATTAATTAAAAATAGAATAAGAAAATTGTGAGTTTGAAGTTAGAGATAGTTGGGAATTCTTACATTAATCTCAATAACCAGTTTCCTTAGACCAACTCTTTAGTATAATCTACCTTTTCATACCCTAATGGCATGTTTGGAAGTGTGTTTTGAATGTGATCATGAACTATCAGGATCTCATAATCCACTGCAATGAAACAGGTTGTAGGACATTATACGAAAAGAAGACAAAAAAGGACATTCTTGTGGGTAAAAAACCCAGAATGTATTGTGAGGGAGGAGTAAAAGTCTCTCAAATTGGGTTGAATGAAAGGGTAATCAAGTAATTCCATTTTACCCTATGACTGTCAGCTTTGTAGTAGCTGGTACAAAAATGGATCTTCATAACTAATAACATGACCATTAAATAATTAGATGAATCGGTTTCAAGAAACGTAAATCCAAACACCCCTAAATAACTGTACATTTTTTTCTTAACTCAAGATAAATAGAAAAAGAATCTCATACCTGTATTCCTTTAGAAAGTTCAACTTCCTCAGCAGCAGTTAAAAGCTTGGCATGGTCATTCCTCCCAAAAAAGCAAAAAATCCTTTTTATCACGTCTTCTGCTGACTCCAGGTTTTACAGCCACATTACTGGCGGCACCCCGCACTCTGCCACCCATAGATGCAGATTTCATTGACACACTACTGGCTTCAGCTCTTTCTGCTGCTCTAATTCTCCTTTCTTTCCGTTCCACTTGACGTTTTGATCTCACAGCTATGCTATCCGATAGCTGTTCTTCTAGAAGCTTAAGTTCTTCACATGTTGGTTCCGTTTCTTCTGACATTTGTGAGCTGATTTTATCTATGGAATTATCGAGCTCGGGTAATTTAGGTTTTTCTTTACTATCTAATGTTTTGGGGCGCTGGAGGTTCATCATCATTTCTGCTGCACTCTTGGCAACCTTGACTGCAGCCTTTGCTAATGCAATTGCTTCAGCAGCAGCTGCATATTCACTTGTGGTGAATTCTGAAGGTAAAGTTGCTCCTTTATTTACCTAAATAAAAGGTTCAAATGCCAATGAGTGATAACTAATATTTAATGTTTTATCAAATATACTGACAGTCAAATGCATATATAAAAAGATTTGACATGAAGAGATAGTAGATTTGTAAAGCAATCAATATACCTATAAATAGCCCGTTTGAATTTAGTAATGCTTTCAACTGGAGACAGTTTCAATCTAGAAAGGATTATAAGTATTGCTACCATACCAACCAGAGGTGGCAATTTTGACCCATTGTTAAATAAACAGGTTGACTTGGGAATGTTTTATTTCTAACAAGCAACATGTTTAAGATAAAATAGATAGCTCAAAAGGAGCCGGGTCCAACAGGTCGTAAGTTGGCTAAAGTGTGCTTTAGGCAGGAAAAAAGAATAGTGGGAGAAAGTTGACCCGGCATAATCTGTTACATAACTAATCTAAAAAAGCCAATAAAATTGTCGCGCAAAAGAGACAATAGGCGGTCTGTACGACACATTAGCTGATTCCGACCTGAGCTACTGTAGCATTATAGGCCCATGATCCACTCCCAGCAATTGAATTTGCAAGTGGTTCTAAAGATGGTAGCTTGAAATTTTCAATATCAAGTACTCCACTTGTTGATGATGATGATGAGGACCATTGCCTGTCAGCAGCACCTGAATTTGAATGAACTTCTAAAGATGATAAGTGTAGCTTCTCTAAGTTAAGAACCGTAGATTCTGTTGATACAGGTGGCGTTGTAGTTGATAAAATGCACCGAGTCAGGAAAAAAATAGACCCTCTGCATTTTGCTGCATTTTATAGCATTAAGACCAAATCGATCATGAGTACAAACAGAACACCTAATTTCTGATTGGAATATAAAGACAAACTGATGATAAATTTGTTATAATAATCTACATATTGATGTAAAACACAATTGGGAGTAGATTGATGATGAAATTGGAGATAAATAATAAACACTAGAAAAATAAATCCTTTTTTCATAGTGCTTTCATCATGAATCCTTTGTTAAGAGTGGAGTAATGTCTTTTGGAGAACCACATTTTAATATTTTTATGGGTTTCATAAAAAACTGTCACAATGATGTTTCATGTGGATTATGAATGGTAATGAGTTCATCACAAACTAACTTGCATCCAATATTTCTCACTTTAATCATTGCAAATACCACTGAACCAAAACTAATCTGATTTGAGTTATTGTTATCATGCTCACAACATACTAATTTGAGATCTCTTCACATAAAAACAAACAATTGCGTGAGTCCAAAAGCAGTGATTAGTGGCAAACCTAAAGGAAAACCGGTGACCCAAAACTCCTGCAAACTTAGTATTAATAGCATTAAACTATACTTTGACGTGTGATTCCAATCTCGTATTGCAAAAGTTTCAAACCTATGTCATTTAAGTTTAGGGTACTTCTCCACGACCATGACAATATGACAATAATCAACTTCAAAGTCTTGTTCCATGTAAATTAGCTACTAATCCTATAAGCCTAAAAGCCTCACAATTCACTACAAAATGTAAAACATCTATATCCATTTGCCATAAACTTTTATTTTATACAAGAGGTATTTAATCTAAGAATGTAATAAGGCAAAATGCAAAAGATGAACAAGCATTTGCTCATAGTTTTCGCACCCAAGTTAAGTCCCTTTAAAACTAGCATAGAATCCCTATACCTCCATTTTCTCTAGCACTTGGACCACTCTTTCCAGCCTATTTCAGCATCAGTTAGTTGAACAAAGTGTTCTATAAAGCATTAACCGGAGCTATCACTCGTTTAACATGGATAAATTCAGAAAACTTCATCAACAGCATATCCATATACGCATCGACTAACAGGAAACATATATATTATGCAAAACCAACTAAAATATTCTGTATAACTACATAATAAATATCAAATTCCATAACTCGATAAGTTTTAGCGTTTCAATAAAATTTTGAATCACAAGATTCTTTATAATTAACAATATTATAAAATTCAAACAGTTCCAACATAAGCTTACAAGTTAGCACTATTTCATAGGGAATTAGGGAAATGTAGTTATCGAAATTTGACTACCAATCACATTAAATAACAATTATCATGAAAAAATCATAATCACATCAAACCATAACAAAATTCAAATCGAAGCACTCAAAATCCTTAATCCCACAAATAAAATCACAAGTGAAGTCAAAACAAAAACTTTCAGACGTGGGTACCTACGAAAATTAAAGTATAGATGTAATCTTACGGAGATTTGTGGGATGATGATTGTGGGTTTTGAATCGAATGGAAGAGTTGAATTGGGGGAGCAAACAGGACATATTTTGTGCTACAGATGCATACATGTGATGATGGCATACATGAAAGTGGATTCATGCATACATTTGATGATGAATCTTCAGTTTGCAGAGAGAAAATTGAAGGTGATGAAGAAGACGAAGGTGAGAGATGAGATTGTGTTGAATAAGGATAAGGAGGCAGATACTGAGGATGAAAGATATAGAAGAAGACTTTAAATCAATATGGGCTAAAACTTTAAACAATACTTGGGCTCCTGGGCCTTGACCCAATTTCGAAATATGTGCGCAACCAAACCGGGTATACGGATCCGGATCCTAACCTGATCCATAGCCCGCTTTGAACGAAACCAGGGGCGAAGGATATAACGGGCCAGGGGGGGGGGGGCTTCTCTCTTTTTTCGTCAGTATTTTTAATTTTTGATTCGATAGTGTAAATTTTGGCCGTGTACATTTTTTATATATATCAAGTTCGCCTCCCTCCCTAAAAAAATTGAATTTCGCCCCCGCTCCCTGTAGGAGTGCTAAAGCTCCGCCACGAGACGATGGGGTTCCAATCTGATTGGTAAGTTTACAACCATTTGGCTATATATACTTTGAAACCATTATGACTGAATCGCTTATTATAAAATCATATTGAAACGACATGATCTGATATGGTTTTCCGTCGAATTGGAGGCATGTAACAATTTTGCCGCTTGCAAATAGACCGTCCTGGTTGAAGGGACTTGACTAAGAGACAGATGGTGGTAATGTAAGGGCTCTTTAAAAAAACCTTATATGGTATATCCACTAGTTTTAGTTGAGTCTATATTTATTATATATCTGATGTTGATAAATATACCTTATTATAGAATTACATAATATTAATAAAGCAATGGGAATGAATAGAGAATTTTAGAGTTATTTAATTTTGGCCACAACAGTTTAAGATTGTTGTTTTGTACTCTAAGGTTTAAGTATGCATAACATCATTCAATGTTTTAGAGAGAAAAGTGTGTTTGTGGGAGATGATGATGGGTAGAGGTGGTTTGCAAGGCTGGCCTCGGGTGTTGCGTCATCGGCCTTGTAACATAGTCGTCGTCACCGATGGTGGCTGGCTGATAAGAGAAATTTGGATAGTCGTAGGGTGCCTTGGTCATCGTTGGCCTCCCTTTGCTGTTTATGGTGGCGTTGGCCATGGTGGTCATTGTGGTGGTATTGTTTCCTTGATTGCATTTCGAGCTTGGTTTGTGATAGTGGAGATGGTACGACATCAGTTGTCGCTCTGCCTCCCATTTAGATTGAGGTGGAACCAATAGCAGCGTTGGCGATGGTGATGGTACGACCACCTTTATTGTCTCTCTACGTCACAATCTGTTCGCTACCTTTTAGAATTTCCAGACACCATTTTCCGTGCCTTCTAATCTTTATATACCTTTGTGCAGTGTCGTGACTGTTTTACACACACCGCGAAACGCGGGTAGGTTACTAACTAGTTATGATTTAAATATGTTTCTTCAGAAGGATTGATCAGATGTATTACAAACCAATTTAGAATTTTGGATATCTTGTAAGCCAATAAATACGAGGATATGTATGGGTTTTTAAGTGCAATGTGAGTATATTTATAAAACAAACTAAGGTCCTCCTTTTCACGCGAAGCACATCACGTCTATAAGCTAGATAGGGTGTGTGGAAGGGGGCTGGTCATAGGGCTGTTCAAAAAGCTCGCGGCTTGTCGCTCGCTCGGAAAAAGCTCGAAAAAGGCTCGCTCGAATCGGTTCGGTTTATAAACGAGCCGAGCGGAGCCGGCTCGAATTGTAAACGAGCCGAGTCCGAGCCAAGGTGGCTCGCTCGTTGGCTCGTTTACTGGCTCGACTCAATATGTAAATATATATATAATAACCCTAATTTTAATGAAAACCTCAAAGTCAAAACCCTTAACCCTCCCCATCGCCCACCCAGTCAGCCACTGCTCTCGTCATTTTCGATTTTCCCTCGCGGTGAACCGTGAACAGCCCTAGCCTCGCTGTCGCCCTGCCCTCAATCGTCGATAAGTATCTATTAGCCGACGACGACCATCTCGCCCTCGCCCTGCCCTAACTGAACAAGCCATTTTCCTCAACCATCTCGCCCTGCTCTTGGTCGGACGTCAGTGCTTGCCTACCCAGTGCCCTCTACCTACGAATCTGCGATTTTCACTTAATTATTTAAAGGTTAGCTTCTAATTTTCTTTGTTCATTTAATTTTTGTTTAGATTTGAAGTTTTAAACCCTAGATGGCTCATGGCTAGTTGCATACTAGTTTAGATTTAAAGTTTCAATTGTTACTTGTTGATGGTTATTTAACAAGCTTGTTACTTGAATAAATAGTTGAATACTTGTTGGTTAATCTCTTTGATTGAGTTTAGTATGAAAGCTTGTTGTTAACTTATTGGTTGATTTGGGTATTTAGAAATATACTTGTTTCTGATATTTTTTGTCAGGTATATGATTGCATACTTTTAATTGTTCAAACTATGCAACCTATTGTTTTAGTGTTTTAATTGTTTGCTTTATTATATTGAAGAATGTCTTCCTTTAAAGAATCAGTTGGTGGAGTTGAGACGAATCCAAGTAATGATCATGTTGAACTAAGTGCGGGGGAAAGTGTTGAGCTAGTTGATGACTACAAGACATTGTTGATGTGCCTAGTTTAGATGATGTAGATCTAGAAGCTCCAAAAAGAAAGAATAATTGGTTTTAATAAGCTTGCACCACCCCATAGTGGCGAGGTTATAGCAGATGGAATTTAGAGTGTCTTATTAAATGAGGCATTCAAGATAAAATAGGAACAATTACTCTAGATAATGCATCAAATAATGATAGGGCAACTTTTATTTTGAGAAATAATTTCCAAGGGAAGGGAAAGTTACATTTTGATGGTTTGTTTTTTCATGTTCGATGTTGCCCTCACATATTGAATTTGGTGGTGCAAGATGGTTTAGGAACTATTGAATCATGTTTGTGGAAAATTAGAGATGGTGTTAAGTACTTGAGAAAGTCCCCGGGTCGTCTGTTGAAGTTTGGTGAAATTGCAATAACTCTTGGTATCTCTACTCGTAGGTCTTTATGTATTGATGTTAAAACTAGGTGGAACTCAACACACCGCATGCTTCAATCAGCTATTCACTACAAACGAGCCTTTCAAGGTTATGCGTTGAGAGATTCCAACTTTGAATGGTCCCAACAGATGTCGAGTGGACTCGAGCGGAAAAAGTGTACAAAGTGCTTGAAGTTTTTCTAGATGCCACTAATTGTTTTCGGGCACATCATATCCAACTTCGAATTTGTTTCTTATTGAAATATTTAAAGTTAAAAGAGAGATAGGTCATGCTTATACATCGGATGATAATTTCTTGAAACATATGAGTGTGCCTATGTAATTTGAGAAGTACTGGGGAGAAATTGGGGTGCTCATGTCAATTGCATCTGTTTTAGATCCATGTTTTAAGTTGTTGTCAGTTAGTTGGACTTTAGAGGTTATATCCGTCAAATGAGCTTGATAGTCGGGTTGGAGACGTGACTGATAAGTTGAAGTCTCTTTTTGAAAAATATTCTAATGCATTTATGGCGGTTAGTTAGGCTTCCACGAGCAGCTCTACTATCACAACCTCCCTTGACCATCGTGAGACATGAAGATGACTTTTTTGCTTTTCTAAAAACCAGACCTGTTGAAAGTACTCAAAAAACTGAGTTGGAGGTGTATTTGGAAGAACCTATGTAGGTTCGGAGAACACGAAATTTGATTTGTTGAAATGGTGGAATCAAAATTCTTCCAAGTTTCCTATTTTAAGCAAGATGGCTCATGACATATTTTGCATTCCAATAACCACTGTTGCTTCGGAATCGGCCTTTAGTGCTGGGGGGCATATATTGGACGACTATAGAAGCTCCATTTCAAAAGATATGGTTGATTACTGTTTGTGAAAGTGATTGGATAAAGGGCGCCTCAAAAATCAGTCTACAAAACATTAGAAGTAAGTTATATTTTATTTTTGTTGTCCTTTCTATTTCTACTTTTACGTACTAATATTTACATTCTTTTTATGCGTAGCAATCCGCAAAAAGAAGAGAAATCTAGAAATAAAGATAATGAATGATGCTACAAATAAATGATTGATATGTTTGGTATGTTCTTATTTTATATATTTCTGTATTCTATGTTTCAGGTTTGTTTTGGACTGTTTTGTATGTTTCTCTAATTTTATTTATGTTTTGAATATTTGGTATGTTTTATTGAGTTGTTTCTATTTATATGTTTTACCAGGTCAAAAGTTATGGTATGATGTTTGTTTAGTATGGAAAAAGACAATTCAACTTTTGGGAAAATCTTTTTGTAAGGTTTCATCTTATGTTTTTTTAAGATTTAATTTGGAAGACAATTGTTTGATTAGAAATGTAAAAGAAGTAATTGACAATTTGACATTGATTTATTTCATTGATTATTTTTTGCAGGTATTTAGAAGTGCAAGAGAATGTTTATGCGGGTTAATTCATATGCTAAGAATGTTGAATTGTTAACCTATTTTTGTATATGGTTGAATTGTTAACCTATTTTTGTATATGGTTGAATTAGATTGGGGCTTGTAATCTAAGATGTTGAACTGATTTTTAATATGTTTTTAAACTATGCGCTGATATTGGACTATTGAAGTTTGAGAGGTGTATTAAATTTCCTTTTAAAATCGAGCCAAACAAAACCGAGCCGAGCCAGCTCGGTTAAAAACCAAGTCGAGTTCGAGCTCAACCTTTTAGCTCGGTTGTAAATCCGAGTCGAGCCGAGCCGGGCCGGCTCGGTTTATAATTCGAGTCGAGTCCGAGCTTATCCTGGCTCGGTTAGATTCGGCTCGGCTCATGAACAGCCCTAGCTGGTCAACGTTGTGTGAAGGGCTTCACGGGCAAAAGGAAATCTGACTTCATTTTCATTTTTGAATGGGAATATTAATATAAAAGGGATGATTTATATGACCAGAAAGTATTTCATCTAATATAAGGAATTTAACTTCTTTCATAAAATATATATGGGAATAAAATGTCACTTTAAAATCTATAATTTCATGCTATACACACACAAACTGATATAGAAATATCATAAGCTAAAATTTAGGATAATATAATGCAGAAAGAGGATTTAAGGTTAAACAAAAGTTAGTGAACTTTAGAAAAATAATTTATTGTTAAAACTTGTTTGCAATTTTATTAAGATTAAATTGTGAAGTGCCTTGTTCAATTCAAAGTTTGAGGCTAAGGTAGGGAGAGTTGAATGGATCATTCATGGGTTTACAAGTCGTAAAGACGATTGAATACAAATAGGCCAGCCCAATCAATATAAAAACTTAATTGTTGCAATATTATGTACAAAAAATATGTCAATTTGAAGTAATCCAAAATAGACATATTTTCAATTCATGGAATTTAATCTAAAATCCTATCAACCATATGATCTCAAACATCACATAAGTTCTTTTAAGTTGATACTAATATGGTTTGTTTAACTTGAAAATTTATTTTATTTGGTTATTACATATGTGTGTGTATATATATATAATTTAATGTTTTTTTACTCTTTTGTCTTGAAAAGATATACCAAATCACTTTTTTAACTCTCTTGGCATGTTCTATTCATCTGCATGTTTCGTATAGGACTTAAATCTCCGCCTCTAACGTAAGAAATATCTAATCACACCTAGATATATTAGATAAAATTCGCTTTAATATATACCAATTTACTTTGAGAAGTAACATACAAAAAACTAATAAAAAGTAGTATATGTTTTAACCAATTTACCATTAGCCGTTCTCGAGTCTTTTTTAAGTAGAGAAATAAAAAGAAATGAATGGAAAGTAAAAAAGAATTGTGTTCCTGAGTTTTTTAAGAATTAAATAAAAAAACAAAAATTTTTGTGTTTTCGGGTTTTTTAACGAAGAAGAAAATGAAAAGAAATAAAAGAAAATTTTCCAAGAAATTTCTCTTCTAACTTTTTTTTTTTCCAAAATGAAAAAAATGGAAAGAAAAAAATGAAACACATTAAAATTTTAATTTCTTTATTTTAATTTAATACACATTTTTTTTTACAATTTAGCCCTGATATTTATTACTTTCAACTTTGGTCCTCTATATTTTCATATTTATAATTTTTGGTTTTACGTTTCGGTCTAAATTTTATGAGTTAACTCGCCACAGCGTGCGCGTGTGGTTTAGCGTTTTTACCCTTATTTTTTCAGGTATATCGACTCCGTCGCAACTCGCTGATTCTAGATCGACTTACTTATTGTTTTATATGTTTTACGTTTTGCCTACGTGGCTCAACGTTTTTACACATACTTTTCGTTTGGTTATATTTTTCGTTATTATTCTTTTTTAATACAAACTTTTTGATATTGATGGTCACTGATGGTGACGTGCTATTAGTGATACTTGACGCGGTTTTATACCCCGTTACAACGCGGGGACTTGATACTAATTATAATATAATAACTAACCAACTCCACTATTATTTTAACGTGGGCACTTAACTTCTTTTTGACTTTTAAACCGTCGGTTTCACCATTATTTTATTTTATTTTTTATTATTTGTTTTTGAAAGGTTTTCAATCTTATTTTAATAATATAAAACTTTTTTATAGTGTGTAATATTATGTTTTATAAATTTGATCAAGTCTAGAAAAAGTTACCAGATGAAACCAAGTTGCACCATAGTTTTACTTAACCGGTAACCAATTAAAGAAGTTTCCAAAGTAAAAATTAGAACCCAAGTGATTTTAACTTCGAAAGGGAAGTGATGATGCGCGTAGTGCACTGACCCGATCAACACACGAAACAAATGAATGGAATCAACTCCTACGTCTGTAAGACAACATAGTTAAAGTGTAACTTGCGATTAAGTTAGCTGGTTTGAAACTACGTCTGGATGTTATCCTTTGATGGTGATCAATGGTATGACATTTGAGAGGACCCAGGATCTTGTGCTAGGTAAAGATATATGTCGAGGAATAATTTTGAGGATTCAGCTCATGGAGTGTTGGTTGGCATTGGTTGGGATAAAAGGGACAGTGGGAGTAGGGCTTGAAGTTTGTCTAGAACTTGGAATATGACTTAGTGGGGGTTGAATGGAGGTGCGGATGTTCTTTAGAGTCGATGTCAAAAGATATTTTGAATTTTGCTTCTGGGAATGCGTCTGGTTTTTCGAGACATTGAGACTCAGTGGAAAGCAGTAAAAACTTTTAGGTTCTAGATTTTGGTTTGCTTTATTTAATGTTACTAACTGTAGTGAAGCATGTGAGGATCAGATGATTGAAGACTTTAGGAAGGTACTGGATTATGTGTTCGTAGGATTAATGAACCAACTTCCGAATAGTATAGTCTTGACTTGTTGAATCGAGTGAAGCTAAGGGGATTCATTTTACAAGCATGAATTCTAGAGCCACGGGGATTTTAGTTCGAGCATTTAGTAGTTTGAGCTTGGTCGAGGATGTGGTGATAGTGGGAGCACGAAGAGTGTTCTAAGCATAGTTTGAAGTGATATTGGGCTCGAAAGACTGAAATTCTTAATGGTAAATTCTCTCATGGGTGCTTGTTACGGTGGGGAATGTTCTTTTTTTCCTTCTGGAAGTCTCTGGAGTCGGTAGTGTGAATCAGTGGGTGCCGATTGAGATAGAGGATGTGTCATTGGCAGGCTTTGCCATGACTGGGTTTGTGATGACCTAAGTGAAGCTCTCAGGGGTTTCAATGAGACTTTTAAGAAATTGATACAAGACCCTACAACTAGGTAGATTGGTATTTGGAGTCTTAGCTTGTTCTTAGTAACTGGAAGCTTGTATGACTTCTGTTGTAAAAGATTACTAGAGTTACTGGATGACGGGAATGCATTGTGCTTAGATGGCGGGCTAGAGTTTATCGTAAGGCTTTCAAATGAGAGATTGTTGGGTTTGAAGTCCTGGTTATTGGGTTAGAAGATTAATGGTAGGATGACTTTATTAATTTAATCAAGGGTCCGTTTGGTTTTCCTGGTCACCAAGATAGAAACCGTAATCCTATCTCTCTCTATATTCACTCATTGTAATTGTAATATTTTGGTTCTGAGCATAATGAAATAACCTAGTTGTAGCTCGTGGTAGGTCCCCCACTGGGACCGAACCACGTGAAATTTTTGTGTCGTTATCGCTTTCTATTTTATGTCCGCATGTCATATAGTTTGTGCATGCGTGTGTTGTTGGCTCCGCTACGCCACTTGAATCCTATCAAAGGTAACCAATACCTTTGTCGTGCACAATGGTGAATGGCGTGGCCGCGCGATGTGAACAACAACACCACTATTGTGTCTCCGCGAGTGGGTGTTACGGTTTCCTCTCGTTGATGGTCACCGTGTATTTTTGTTTTTTTTTTTCCGTTCACATTACTTAATCTGAAAAATAAATGCGTATATGATGCTGAATTAAACCGTGACGTGGTGAAAATATCTAGATAAAACACGGGAGTAAAATGTTATTTTCGTCCCTGACGTTTCATTGAATTTGCCATTTCAATCCAAAAATATTTTTTGCCATTTCAGTCACTATAGTTTACCAAATGTTGTCATTTTCATCCACTCCAATAACTCCGTCAAGATCTCCGATAAATGTTAGTAATCTTTTTCAATACCCTAATTATTCAATTAAAACAAATTAACCGACTAATATTCAACCAAAATTAAAAACCATGAAGCGACTCGTGAGACCGGTCGCTTCGATTTAAAAGCTTCGAGTAACTTTAACCAATGCTGTTCGATTGAGGTCTGCTGTGGGATTTCAATTAATCTTCACGTTTGTTCAAACATGTACCGTTGTTCGACCGAGATCTACTGTTGTCACATTTCGTTTGATTAGGGTCTGTTGTTCTCGGTCTGTTGTTGTCATGTTCGAACAAACGTGACAATAGCATACCATCAATCAAACAAAGCATGATAACAGTAGACCTCAATCCCACAACAGAGCTCAATCGAACAATAGTACACGTTCGAACAAAACGTGAAGATTAATTGAAATCTGACCAGAGACCTCAATCGAACAACATGAGTTAGAGTTAATCGAAACTTTTAAATCGAAGTGCCCGGTCTCATTATCGCTTTATGTGTTTTTAGTTTTAATTGAATATTAATTGATTAATTTGTTTTAATTAGATAATTAGAGTGTTAAAAAAGACTAAAATGTCATCATATTTAACGAAGATCTTAACAGAGTTAGTGAGCGGATGAAAATGACAACATTTGATAAACTACAGTAAGCAAAATATATATTTTTTGAATTAAAATGGTAATTTTACAAAACGTCATAAACGAAAATGATGAAAATATCTGGATAAAACACGGTATGTATTTTTAAACTTTTCAGATTTCCTAAGATATATTAATAAACTTTATGATCTTTTAACACGATTGCAACACGCTTTCGTCAATGGCGTCACGTTACGTCTGTTCTATATATATACACACACATACATACATAGATGCACACACATTTAGAGGTCTACATTTGAATCCTTCCCCTAAATTCCCCTAAATTCATCAATCTGGTGAGCATCTCCTTTCGAATTCTACATATTTCTGTTCAATTTGGTGAACCGTAATACGAATTGCTTTAATTTTTGTTCATCTTCGTCTAATTGTGCTTTAGGATACGATCAAATACGTTTTTCGACCAATTATCATCTGTAGATCGTTACATGTGTAGATCGGATGGAACAATCCACTTTGATCCTCTTTAATTTGATTAATTTCATTAATTTGACTCGTACGTGAATCATACATGCTTTGTTGGTTAGGTAATCTTTGATTGGGGATCGAAAGATTATAGATCATAGATGTGGTTTTTGTTCGCAGATTTATATCGCAGAAACATAACTTGTAATTTCTGTTGGTTATTTTCATCTAGGGTAATAATCAATCTATAGTCGCTGTAATCGGAATGATATTGGTATTCATGATTGTTTGGTTGAAATCTGCCTATTGGTTTATAATAGTTGCTAGGGTTTAGATATGTTCTTCTTATCTCGGTATTAACCGGTAAGGTTGATGCTTTGTGATGTTAAGATCACGGGTTTAAGTTGTGAAAACAGTTAGGGTAAGATTGTATACATGCCGCTAAGTCAAGCACTGGATACGTTCTTTTTTTAATTTATTCTTTATAATCGAAATGATGTTCGTAATCATATTTGTTTGGTTGAAATCTGTCGATTGCTGTATAATAGTTGCTAGGGTTTAGATATGTTTATGGAACTGAAGTGATGTAGGTATTGTAATAGCCAGGTTTGAGAGAGTAGGCTCTGCCAATTGTTTCTAAATTATCTATTTTCTTTGATTTACTTTGTAGTTGAATCCAATACCAAATTGAAAGAAAATGGTGGCGACGGGCATAAAAACAATCAAGGCGAAGAACATGACAAGGGCTGTTCAGTAGTATGGCTGGATATGCTGCTGGGCACAACCATTCTCATCAAGGTGGAGGATACCCTTCTCAAGGATACCCACCACCTGGTGGGTACCCTTCAGCACCGTACCCACCACCTGGTGGTAGCTACCCACCATCAGGATATCCTCAACCTGGTCCTGGCTACCCTCCGCAGGGCTATCCCCCTGCTGGATATCCTGGTCCATCAGCTCCACATCATTCAGGTTAGTTGCTGTTGTCAACACTAATTTATCGCGACTGAATTGATTTTTGTTCCTTTTTATAAGTTGTATTACTATCTTACTTATTAGTTCCATTGTCAGCTGCTATAAAGATTTTCATTAAACAAAAGAAATCATTTCTGTATCTAAATATCACAAGCTTTCTTCAACTAAAGTATCATAACAGACACACATTGATTTTTTTTTAAATAGTAAAGAAAACTGTACTGGATTTTCTTACCATGCAAACAACCTCATTGAATTGGTTGGCAATGTCTAAATGTGTGCGTTATATGCCATTCTTTGGATGTCTTTTTTAAATGATCGTGTTATATCGAGTGATTTGAATCAAATGTACATGTTCTGCTTGAAGTTTTGATTTGGGGTATGCATGGGTCGATTGGGTCTTTTTGGTCCCTAACTTATCAGTTATGGGCCCTGTTGTCAATAGCGGCTATAGCGACCGCTATAGCGCGCTATGTAAAGATGCGCCCTTCCCTCGCTATTTGCAGATAGCGACTGCATAGCGGAATTTTTGATTTTTTATTGATTTTTATTTTTTTAAATTTTATTTTGGGTAAATATGAGATTTAGATGATTAGTAATAGAGTGTTTTAGTTATTTTGGGGGTGTTTGCTTAGATTTTCTACAACTTTATTGCTAAACATGCTTATTTATTAAATATAAAACATTCTTACATATTATCCTACTTAATCGCTAAACACGAAATAGCGGTCGCTATTTACCGCTATTCGCTACGTAGCATATAGGTGGCTTGTCGCTATTTACCGCTATTCGCGATTGACAACTATGGTTATGGGTTTTTGTCAACCGATCAGTTGTGGATAATCAGTTTCGGAGACTGTGTCAGTTCGGTTAACCACATAATGAATTTGGACCTGATATATTGGGGCAAAGTAATGATTTTGAGTCTGAAGTTTTGGTTAATCACTTATTAATGCACGTTTCAATATTTGTGTTTGAAAAGTTCTTATTTTAAGAAACTGGTAAGGGTAATTAAGTGTTTTTAATGTTCCTAAAAATCACAAGTTTACAAGTAGTTTATCCAATATTTTCCAAATGCACATCCAAACACGCCTTTGGTAGTGATTGATGCAGATGATGGATCATTTATGTACATTTTATTCTACTTAAAGTATCAAATGGCTGAGTGATTTAAAATACTGGTTGCTTTAGGACATGGAGGTGGTATGGGAGCAATGCTAGCCGGTGGTGCAGCAGCTGCAGCTGCAGCATATGGAGCTCACCATTTGGCTCATGGAGCTCACCATTCGGCCCATGGAGCTTATAACCCGATGGGTCATATGGGACATGGTGGTAAGTTCAAGCACGGGAAGCATGCTAAGCATGGAAAGTTTGGCAAGCACAAGGGCAAGTTTGGTAAGCATGGTGGCATGTTTGGTGGTAAGCACAAGGGAGGCTTCAAGAAATGGAAGTGATTTACGTACGAGTTAAAATTCGATATGTTATGAAATGTTTGTGATTGTGAAAACGGAGTTGAATAATAGTTGACTGGATCATCAGGTTAAACTCGTTGGAACTTGTTATGCGCGCTTTATTGTTTATAAGAACATATTTCTTGATCATGCCATCGTTATTTGTATGATATAGATATGTATCCTCCAGGATAATCTTGAAAACTTGGTGGTGAACAAGTTCTCTTCTTATCATTAGGGTATGCAATGACTCGTAAGCAAACAAAAACTTTAGCTACTTTGGTCGTTATAGTCCATTAGCAAAAAGAAACAACTTTACCTTATCTTACATGTGATGCAGAGCGGTAAACTCACAACTATTATAACCTACTATTAATTTACATATTTATCCATCATTAGACTAGAATTTTTAACCACATGAAGATAGACGTTTTTTTATACATATTGGTACCTGTAGGTCACAGCCCCTTTGGCATGGGATGCACCTGTTTAAATTTCTTCATGCTAATAATCATCCTATCTCTATTACAACGATTATTGTTGAACAATATAAGAGTATGTTTATATTGTATATATTTACTTGATTTTTTATAATTGAAATAACAAGATTATGTTTTCATTTCTAACTAGTAAGACTCCCCATACGCGTTGCGAGGGTATCGGTCACGAGACAAATCATAAACATTTTCATAGTGCCATAACAGTTGCTACGCCACAACAACAATTGCATTTCTTTAAATCACCACGACCTCAAATTATTATGCTATATATAATAGAACAACTAAACGCATTACTAAACACTACAATTTAGTTTATGTTTTTTTGGTTTTGGTCATCGAGTTATGTAGAAATCAACAGCATTTGCAAAGCGATTTAAAAAAAACTAGATCTATAATCAGTCATGCGTTATCAAGGTTGTAAAGGCTCATTTAGAACACCTCTTAGACCAGGTTTGCCACACCATCATCGAGTAGCAACCAATGCATAACGATCTAAAGAAACCAGATCTATAATCAATGATGCAGTATTAAGGCAGCAAAGGCTCGTTTAGAACACCTCTTAGATCATGGTTACCTCATCTCATCATCATCGAGCCCAGGGTCATCATCGTAGCCTTAATGTTAAAGGATGGTAGGGTTTACACTTATTGACCTTAAACAAACGAATTAGCCAGGAAGGTCTCAGATGAGCCTATCCTCATCATCATTGACTCATACTACTAGTTTCCAAATGAAATTGTGTCTCAAATATGTCATGCTCACCATCATGACCTTCAATGCCTAAAAGTATTAGGATTCATAACTTGGGTTATTCCAATTAACTCAAACATGTGTTTGGAATTGTATTTTAACATTCGATGTTTAGATAGTGTAATAGTTGACTAGAGAGTAACAAAAGTGTGTTTTTGCTAATGTTTTTAATCAAATTTGATGAGCTTGCAAGAGAGTGTTAAGTTGAAGAGATGTAAACATAGCATTTTGTAGTACTATTTGAAAGCTGGAATCCATTTTGACAAAGACCAATCTGCACGCTGACTTGATGATCATACATTTATACTTGAGATTGGTGGATTTATAGCTCAGGTAAGCCTTTTCACATCGCTTTTAAATAGATGTCCCTCCATCTTTTTTGTAATGATTTTTGTTCCATTATTTAGCTGTGGACCATCATCATTATCTTACTCTTTTCGTGCGATCAGACTCGTAAATGAGGTATGTGAAATTGGTAAAATTAAGTACTTTTAGCAAAGTTTTGGTCATAGCCTTTTTTTTTCTTCTGCAAATTCTACATGTATAGCCCATAACCTTCTGAAGTCTGGGCCTGCAATTTCCTTTAAGTGCTTATGCTATAATTTACAGCCTCAAGTTTAACGATTTAAATTCCCAAATAGTGCACGTTACTATTAGCAAAGGTATTGGTTACTCATACTCCACTTTTTTTTTTTTTTAGTTATGGAGTTGGTAATGTTTGTACATATATGTATGCGTGTACGTATATACTGCATTACTATGGTTATTGTTTGCTGTCACAAATTAAAGCAACCACTGCAAGCCTCAATAAAACCATCAAATTCAAAGCAAGGTATTCGTGGCGGATTCAAAGACGAGAACCAAAGTAAAATTCTGACAAAAGATCACATCCTAAACCATCAAAGATGAAAAGTGTTTGAAGACTCAACAAACTAAAATAAACAAAAATCTTTCATCAAAAACAAGGTCAGTAGAAAATTAGTGTATTTATATGTTTTTCTTCTTATGTCAATACCTATCTTGTAATGGAAAAATAATCTAAAAATATTTGCTTGAGCAAAAGGAATCACGTTAAAAACACAGGAAAAGTTCTAAAGAAGCTAAATCCTTTCCATCGCGAGCACAGTCACGACACCCACCCCACGCTCCCTCGCACACAAGGTAGCATGGTGTTCCTCACGCCCCACACCCGTTTCAAACTTATTTATAATCCCGTATGATTTGCTTAGAGTCATTTAATTTTCTAGTAGTGTGATCTACTTATGTCTATCATCCTAATGGCTATTCTTGTCAATTAGCTTTACACCATTCATGACACCTCATGGTCATGTGGAGCTTATACCATGATGGGTCTTATATGACACCATGGTGCAAGCACTTGGATACAAGACAAAGAAGTGATTCGCATATGACTTTAAAAGATTTAATATGTTATGAAATGTTTATACGTGTGAAAAAGGTCGAATAATACTGTCTAGATAACTTATTGGAAATTATTGGACCGTTTTATCGTATACAAGAACATATTCTTGATCATGCCATCCTTATTCTTACAACAAAGATATGTTCTTATTCTTCCCCAATAAACTTGAAATATATGTTGGTGAATAAGTTCTGTTCTTTTAATTTATCATCTAAATGGAGAAATATGGATAGATTCACGAACCCCCATAAATTTATGAATTGTCAAAAACTAAAAACGTGATATGTTTTTCATTATCATGATTTTTTTCCTTATTTTTTTTTAAATAAAATAAACAAAAATGTGCGAAACAAATTTTTAAATACATGAAATTTGTGGTTCCATGAGTTTTTGACGGGATTACTATTTTTTCTGTAGTTTTAAAAACCGTAAAGATGAATGCTTGTAGAAATACGTGATAAGAATGCTTACATCACGTCTAAAATGGCCCAACTCCTTTGTATCATGCGCATGCGACACCCTTGCCCCTGGCTTTTACTTTAACTTAAAAACTTGTTACATCTACACTCTATATAATACATTTGAGAAAGACGAGTCTGTCCTTTTACATTAATTTTAAAAGTTTAAGAGAGCAAAATTGTATTTTATGAATTTGACTATCTTAATTATCTTTAAAATACACATTGCTGACTTTTAAACTAACAGCCCTTAAGTTTTTTAAATAAATATAACTTTTTTTATATATTAATTTTAAAAAAAGTTACACGAATGGAATTTTTGTTAAATTTGAGTAAGACATTACTATATTTTCTCTAATTTGAAAAGGATTACTTCGCTTTATAATGCAAACACCCCTCTATGCTTAATAACAAGAGATTATTGATCCTCTTTGATTTCTTTTTAAGGGTATACTATCACATGTTTTATTCTCCATTAACACATGTCACATATAACGAATCTAAGCAACGCGTAAACCAAATGAAGGTCTCCCCTCTTCTATATAATACTCTATACATCTTTAAGTTTCTTGCAATTTGAATCAAAGCTTTCAAAAATCTAAGATCAAACGATTACTCGAGTTGGTTAGTTTTCATCATCGTCGTCAACATCTTTGATTTTCTTCACTTTTTAATTATCGTCCATTACAATTTCTTCCACAACTTCATATATACAGGATAAGAAAGATGGCTGACAAAGGATTTTACTCTTATAACAGTGGATACGGTGGTGGGTCTTACCCTCCACCTGGAGGATACCCGCCTCCAGGGTATGTTTACCCTCAAGCAGGTTATTCATCATACGGTGGATATCCACCAAACACAGGAGGATATCCACCGCATGGCTATCCTTCAGGTAATTAGTTCAAATATGATCATATGAGTCAAATCTTGTTATTTTAAGTTGAAATAGTAAGTTGTCATCAACAGGTCATGGAGGATATGCTGGCCACTCCGGTTCACATGGTATGGGAGCACTTCTAGCTGGTGTTCCAGCGCTCGCAGGGGCAGCGGCATATGGATCTCATCATACGGGTCATGGACATGGAGGCTATGGGCACCACCATGGACATGGAGGCTATGGGCACTACCATGGTAAGTTCAAGCATGGCAAGTTTGGCAAACAAGGCAAGTTCGGCAAGAAGTGGAAGTGATCGAGTCACGCTCAAGTGTGTCGTGTTGTTTGTCAAACCAGACTGTGTTTGAATCGACGTTTGTTAGTTATTATGACGTGTGTTTCGTTGTACTATTAGATGGTTTGCAACTAATATATGTTGGTTTGGTAATAAAAACGAAATAAATATCCATTTGTGATAAGAATTCAGTATAAATAGTTTCGTTACTAAGTATTTTGTGACTGAAACATGCTTGATATTAGTGATCATGTCTTTGTCGCTAAATCTGAGACTTTTACAACGATGAGTTTTGTAACAAAGAACAGAATAATTGCAACTGGACCAACAAAATAATTATAGCTAGACCAACAAACAAAAATACTCTCTAACGCATCGCTGATTAGGGCTGCAAACGAACTAAACGTTACAGAACAGTTCGTGAACCGTTCGGCGGGAAATTCATTTTTGTTCATTCGTTTAGTAAATGAACGAACACGAACAAGAAAATTTCGTGAACGAACATGAACACAAGCTGTGTTCGTTGTTCGTGAACGTTCGATAATGTGTTCGTTTATGTTCTTTAATGTCCGTTCGTGAATGCTCGATAATGTCTTCGTTAATGTGTTCGTTTATATTCTTAATTTTTGTGTCAGTTATTTTTATGACTATTATATAAATTTTTTTGGATATTTATGTTAAGCATTTATTTATTTTTGATTGATTTTGTGTAATGTTTGTAATAAAAATGTAAATTTTATTCTAAAGTAAATCTATAATCATTTGTATTTGTTTGTGTTCATGAGCTTCTTTGTGTTTATCATGTTCATGAGCTTCTTTGTGTTTATCATGTTCATAAACAGTTTTGTGTTCATTTTTGTTTTCACTTGCGCTCGTTAAGGGTTCGTGAACAGTTCATGAACAATTTTTTTCTTAATGAACGAACAGAACAAAGAATCTCGTTCGGTAAGTGTTTGTGAACAGTTCATAAACAAATAAGTTTATTTCTTAACGAACGAACATGATCAAAACGTTATTCGTGTTCATTCGGTTCGTTTACAACCTATCAGTGATAAGATCTATAATGACACAAATAAGTATGTGAAACATATTATTGGCGCTATGACGGACTTTTGTGTCGCTATATATGATTAAAAACAATTTATTTTTTAATACTCTGAACGGGCCCATGCTAAACAACTCTAGATGAAACAAGTCCATCATGTGAATTGTAAATCGAACTTATCAAATGGTTACTTTAACTTTTTTGGTGCCTCTCTGGCTCTCTTGCTAAGCCCATAAGCTTGATTCTTCAATGTTACATCAACGATTAGCGACAAGTTTTCAATGGAACAACCTTCGTGAATTCGTGTAGTAGCAACTACTTCCACCAACGCTTTCCATTTAGAGCATCTCCAACGGTGCACACATGGCACCCGTCCAAAATCTAAACAACATCTTGTTTTGTAGACACTATTGGAGATCTCGTCGGAAGCACTCCTCATCTGGATTTCCGGATAACTTCAAACGGGCTTGGATGAGGACCACACAAACAAACAATATTAAGAATATACATTATACTAGGTTAGTGTTTCGTGTATTACACACGTTGAATAAATAAATATTAAATAATTAATAGCGAAAATTTATTAATTATAAATGATATTTTGATATAATGATTGAATTACTTATGATAATAATTAAAGAATAAATAATTTATTTGTTTTTTTTTAAAAATTTCAGACATTGTTCCAAAAAACCGTTAAAAAAGTGTCATTTCTAAAAAAAACTCATTATAACTCTGAATTTATTTATTTAGTTTATAAAATTTTATTATTTAAAACACTAATTTTTAAATATTTTATATTTTTTAAAAGTTTTGATGTTTTAGAAAAATTTCTATCTTAACAAATGTTTTTTTAGAAATTACATTTATAAAAGAGTATTTCTTATATTATAAAAATGATATTTAATTTAAAAAAAAATTAAATAATATCATTGTAATTAATGTAATATTTAATAGGAGAGATAGATGAAAAAATTAGAATTAAGAACTCTAAAATTGTGCCAATGTCCAACTAAACCTTCTTTTATATAAGAATAGATATATAAAGGGTCTATGGTATTTGATCATAAGGTATTGTTAGAGAAAATAAGAATTAGTAAAAGATGAGTAGAACTATGATGTGAAAGACATATTTTTAAGCGCTTATGTGAACACTATTATTGTTGGCTTAAACACTTCTTATTATGCACTTGAATTGGTATATATGTTACCATTAGATCAAGGAAATGTCACATAACAACTTATTCAAATATTACTTATTCATTGTTTTTAAATGGTTCCCTTAAGCGACAACTTATTATTAGATTGTGGAGACGCCCATGGATTGATGTATCGGTAGTTTTTATAACCGTTAGAACAACTTAACAATGTATTTCTATTCTTAACTATACCAGCTTTTAATAAAACTTATTTATGATTTAAACTCTGGTCTTCACTAAATAATTTTTGACTTTTACCATTGGACTACCAACACGTGTAGATATTCTTATTAATTTGAAATATCCTATTCAATTTCTTTTTAGGTATACCTTTACATGTTTTATTCTCCATTAACACGTCACATATAACGCATCTAAGCAACGCTTGAACCAAATAAAGGTCTTCCACTCTTCCTATATAATACTGTACCTCTCTAAGTTTCTTGCAATTTGGATCAAAGCTTTCAAACATCTATTATTGAACAACTACTCGAGGCGGTTTTTTCATCATCGTCGTCGTCATCTCTATTTTTTACTTCACTTTTTAACTATCGTCCATTACAATTTCTGTCCAACTTCATATATACAAGATAAAAAGATGACGGACAAAGGATTCTACTCTTATAACACTGGATATGGTGGGGGCTAACACTACTCTCCACCTGGAGGATACCCGCCTCAAGGGTATGCTTACCCTCATGGAGGATACCCTCAAGCAGGTTATTCCTCATATGGTGGATGTCCACCTAACACAGGAGGATATCCATCACATGGCTATCCTTCGGGTAATTAGTTCAAATATGATCATCTGTGTCAAATCTTGTCATCTTAAGTTATAAATATATAAGTTATCCTCTAACAGGTCATGGAGGATATAACGCCCACTCAAGTGGACATGGTATGGCAACACTTCTAGCCGGTGGTGCAGCGCTCGTACGGGCAGCTGCATACGGATCTCATCATATGGGTCATGGTTATGGAGGCTACGCGCACCACCATGGCCATGGAGGCTATGGGCACTACCATGGTAAGTTCAAGCATGGCAAGTTTGGCAAACATAGCAAGTTTGGCAAGAAGTGGAAGTGATCGAGTCACGCTCAAGTGTGTCGTGTTGTTTGTCACACCAGTACTATTTGGAATCGACATATATTAGTTATCATGATATGATTTGTAACTAAAATATGTTGGTTTGGTAATAAAAACGAATAAACATTCAATTGTGACAAAAAATTACTAGCAATAGTTTCATCTTTAATATTGTTGACGGACACAAACTTGATATTAGTGTCCGTGTCTTAAATCAGACACTTTTGCATCGATAATTTTGTTGTACGCTTGTATTTGTGTCATCGAGAACAAAATAATTTGCAACTTAACCCACACAAAACAAAATACCCCTATCATGGCACATGTGGTGTATAGGAGATCTATAGTGTGACACAAATCCATATGTGGAAACATACTAGAAGCGCTATGACAGGCTTTTGTGTCACTACATATGATCAAAATGGTTAAGTTTTATCTCTTAACCGGCTCAGACCATACAGCTACTGGTGCAACAAGTTGATCACATGAAAGGTAAACTAAGCTTCATTAAACTTTTTGGGACGTCTCTTTCTAAGCCAACAAGTAGAGTTTTCATCATTACATCAGCAATTTACTACAGGGATCTCGACAAAAAGCGTCATAAATTTGTACCGTCACAACTTTTTCCATCAGCGTATTCCATTGGAAACTGATCTCAAAGGTGCATCATCAATCTAACTTTTTTTTTAACAACATCATCATTTTAACTTCAATAATTTTGTCATTGGGCCTTATAACCCCATCCATAAGAGTTTTAGTGACAAAAAAATGTGTTAAATATTTCATTTTTTCATTACTAATTTTTATCGTATGAAACTTAATTTGGGAAAACTAGAATTAAAATACGTTACAATCAACTACGGTAATATAAATTACTAGATTTTGATCCTTTTCAAAGCTCTCTAACAGATTGTTATTGTTATTAGTAGGTATAATGATCATAATATAATTAAATATTATAGCGTTGAAAAAACGCTTGAATGGGATTAGGGCGAATTCATGCATTTGCAACTCGCTTTGAATCGTGCAGACGCATGGTATTTATTAAATTATAACCCGAATACTTTTGGGACCAGCTTGTATAACTAGAGTTGTAAGTGAACCGAACGAAGTCTTGGTCGTGTTTGTTTCATTAAAAAATAATTTGTTCATGAACTACTCATGAACGCTTACCGAGTGAGATTTCTTGTTCGTGTTTGTTCATTAAGGAATGTATATGTTCGTAAACTGTTCACGAACATAAACGAACGCGAAGACGAAGACAAACGAACACACACACATATTAATGAGCATTACTGAACACAAACGACATGTCCTAAAACAAACATATACAAACCATCATATGTTGATTTTAAAATTAAAAACACAAAGATTATGTAATATCCACCATGTATAATTAAGTATTTAACATTATTATCTCAAACATAACTTTTAAATGAACGAAAACAAACAAACTTTAACGAACACATTATTGAACGTTCATGAATATAATGAACGAAAGCAATCTTTGTTCATGTTCATTCGTTTAACTAAACAAACAAATTTCTTATTGGTGTTCGTTCATTTATTAAACAAACAACCATAAGCGAACTTCCCGCCGACCGGTTCACGAATTGTTCGCTGAGGATTCGGTTCATTTACAGCCCTATAAATTCTTTTAGGACCACTTCCATCATCATACATGACATTCTTACATACATCACAAATACTATAAATACAAGGTAAGGGGGTTTGATCTGTCAAGACACAAATACTCCCTAAACTCTTCTCTATTTCTCCCTTTACCCATTACTTGCTTATTCCAGTTACTTATTTTCACACAAAAAGGTTGTTATAGGGAGACTTTCCCCTCTGTAACGTCTTAATTGGTGTTGTTTGATTGTGTGTAGACTAAATCAACGGAGATCTCTCGGTGAATCGAAGTTCAATCGGAACGAATCAGGTCCGGTTGAAGCTTGTATTTACACATCACTTCTCTTTATGTCCTGATGTAGCCGAATTAGACTAAAGAATTATGCAAGTGTATTTATAGTGCATGTTTGGGAATAACTTTTGAAAACCGACTTTGACTTATCAAACAAAGTGTTTGTCAAACCCAAAATACTTTTCAAACTGACTTTTCATATAAGCTAAAAAGTAGGTTTTATGATGAGCTAGAGGCGGCGGCAGAGGTGGATGTGAAGAAGAATGGGAACAACGATAGGAATGGGAATGGGAAGCGAAACAACGGTGGCGGTGTTGTGGCTGGAGGTAAGGAGACGAGAGTGGATGATCGGAAGGCATAATAGGGAGGGAGAAAGCATGCAAGAAGTGCGGGAATGAGCATGCAGGAGAATGTAAGTAGGGATCGAATCTCTGCTTTTAGTGTGGGAAGGAGGACCACGTGGCAAGAGATTGTCGCGTGGTGAGATGTTACAACTATGGCAAGACGGGGCACATGAGTAGAGACTGCAAGAAGTCGAGGGCTGAGAGCTCCAGAGCAAAGAAGGGGATTGAGAAGGAGGGGCAGAGGGCGAAGGCCAGGGCATTCACTATGACCCGGGAGGAGGCTAGGGTGGAACCCGATGTGGTGTCAGGTACATTTCTAGTAAACCAAACTTGTGCCTCTGTGTTTTTTGATTCTGGTGGTAGTAGGAGTTTTATTTCTGCTGCCTTCTGTGGTAAGTTGCCCATTAGAAGTAAGAAGATTGATGAGCCCTTTGATGTAGAAACTACCATTGGTAAGTCTACCAGGATTTCTAATGTGGTAGAGGATTGTGACATAGAGTTGGAAGGCCATAGGTTCTCTACTAGGTTGTTCGTAATGCCCTTAGGCGGATTTGATGTAGTCCTAGGGATGGATTGGCTAGCAGCCTATGAGGCAAATATCGTGTGCCGTAAGAAAATGATTTGATGGCCGCGCCCGATGGGAGTTCGGTAACGATTTACGATGATAGAGTTGGTACGGTCCTGAAAGTAATTTCGATGGTGTGGTAGAGAAGTGTATGAGGCGTGGATGTGGTGCCTATCTGGCCTACGTGAAGGATGTGGATGCATCAGTACCATGATTGTTGGACATACCGGTCGTGTGTGACTTCCCCAACGTATTCCCGGAAGATCTATCAGGTGTGCCACCTGACAGCAAGATCAAGTTCCAGATCGTCTGATACCTGGTGCCTAACCAGTCGCTAAGGCGTCGTATCGTCTAGCTCCCTCTGAGATGAAGGAATTGATGACTCAGCTGCAAGAGTTGTTAGATAAGGGGTTCGTTCGACCGAGTATCTCTCAGTGGGGTGCTCCGGTCTTATTTGTGAAGAAGAAGGATGGTAGTATGAGGATGTGCATCGACTACCGAGATCTAAACAAGTTGACGGTGAAGAATCGGTATCTGTTATCGAGGATTGATGACTTGTTTGATCAGCTCTAAGGTGCCAGTTGGTTCTCGAGGATAGATCTCCGATCTGGTTACGACCAATTGAAGGTGAAGGATCAGGATATTCCTAAATAGCTTTTTGTACAAGTTATGGACACTACGAGTTTCTCGTGATGTCTTTTGGTTTAACCAACGCACCAGCTACTTTTATGGATTTGATGAATCGGGTGTGTCAGCCTATGCTGGATAAATCAGTGATTGTTTTTATCGATAATATCCTGATTTATTCGAAGAGCGAAGAAGAGCATGCCGGTCACCTTCTGGAAGTGCTGGATACGCTTAGAAGGGAGAAGCTGTATGCTAAGTTCTCCAAATGCGCGTTCTGGTTTGTGTGAGCATGTGGTCAACCCGAAAGGGATCATGGTAGACCCGGCGAAAGTTGAGCCCGTGATGCAATGGAAGTCTCCAAAGACGCCATCTGAGATTCATAGTTTCTTGGGTTTGGCGGGCTACTATAGGAGATTCATTCAAGACTTCTCCAAGGAAGCTTTACCATTGACTAAGTTGACCCGTAAGGATGCGAAGTTTGTATGGGGTCTAGAGCAGGAAAATGCTTTCGAAGAGCTAAAGACGAGATTGACTCAAGCTCCTATCTTGATGTTACTCGAGGGAGGGAAGACTTGGTGGTTTATTCGGATGCTTCTTATTCGGGATTGGGTTGCGTGTTGATGCAACAGGGGAGGGTTATAACCTATACGTCCTGACAGTTAAAGATCCATGAGGCTAACTACCCTACTCATGATTTGGAGTTGGCGGCTGTGGTCTTCGCATTGAAGATTTGGAGGCACTACTTGTACGGGACGAAGTGCACTATCTTCATTGACCACAAGAGCTTGAAGTATTTCTTCGAGCAAAAGGATCTTAATATGAGGCAAAGGAGATGGTTAGAGTTGATCAAGGATTATGATTGTGAGATCCACTATCATCCTGGCAAGGCCAATGTGGTGGCGGATGCCCTTAGCCGAAAAGAGATACCCGAGCCGATTCAGGTGAAGGCTTATCAGTTGGTTATGACCTCTGATATGATGAAGCAGGTCAAAGAATTTCAGGATGAGGCGCTGAAAGAAGATCGGATTAACTCCGAAAGGATGAAGGTCTAGTCGTAAAGTTGGGTGAGAACACTCTTGGTGTCAGGACCCAATCGGGGCGGATGTGGATTCCACGTTATGGAGATATACGTGGAAAGATGGATGAGGCTCACAAGACTTGATACTCAATTCATCCTGGTGCTACAAATCAGGATATGAAGAAAGACTACTGGTGGTCGGGGATGAAGCGCGATGCAGCGAAGTATGTGAGTAAGTGCCTTACTTGTCTGTAAGTGAAGGCGGAGCATCAGAAACCATACGGGAAGATCCAACCATTGGATATACCCGAGTGGAAATAGGAGCACGTCACCATGGACTTCATCATGAAGTTGCCGCGCACGGCAAGGGGATACGATGCCATATGGGTGATAGTTGATCGTCTGACGAAGAGTACTCATTTTCTGTCGATCCGTGAAACGTATTCATCTAAGAAGTTGGCGGATCAGTTTATCAAGGAGATCGTAGCTCGTCATGGTGTACCTGTGTCTATCATGTCTGACCGTGACACTCGGTTTACATCAAAGTTTTGAAAATGATTTCATGATGCGATGGGGACAAGGTTACACATCAATACGGCTTACCATGCTGGAGGACATGCTCATGCGTGATCGATTTTGGAGGAAGTTGGGATAAACATTTACCGTTAGCCGAGTTCTCATATAAAAACAGTTATCATGCCAGCATTGGTATGCCTCCTTATGAGATGCTATACGGTAGGAAGTATAGAACACCCGTATGTTGGGGTTACATCAGACAGAAGGAGTTGGGGAGCATTGAGGTGATCGAGGCTACGACCGAAAAGTTGGAGAAGATCAAAGCCTTTATGAAAGCAGCAAAGGATAGACAGAAGTCGTATGCCGACAGAAGACGTAGACCGATCGAATTCAAGATAGGTGATAGAGTTATATTGAAGGTCCTGCCATGGAAAGGGATCATCCGGTTTAAAAAACGAGGAAAGCTAAGCCCGAGGTATATAGGGCCTTTCCAAATCATTGCTCGAGTAGGAGAGGTAGCTTACAAGTTAGAGCTACCCGATGAGTTGAGTGGAATTCATCCGACGTTCCATGAATCTC
This sequence comes from Flaveria sonorensis, assembly GCA_025506505.1. Classification (NCBI taxonomy): domain Eukaryota; kingdom Viridiplantae; phylum Streptophyta; class Magnoliopsida; order Asterales; family Asteraceae; genus Flaveria; species Flaveria sonorensis. Next base: position 54,868,186 of record CM046432.1, on the reverse strand, counting down.
ATCTGAGAAAGTGCTTAGCCGATGAAGATATGATCATGCCACTTGAGGATATCGAGGTGGAAGAACGGCTCAATTATATGGAGAAACCGGTGGCGATCATTGATAGAAACGCGAAAGGTTAAAGAATAAAGTGGTTCCACTTGTGCGAGTACAGTGGAGACATAGGAAGGGGTCCGAGTCTACATGGGAGATCGAGGAAGAGATGAGACAGCACTATCCCCAGCTATAAAAGGACTGACAGGTTTCGAGGATGAAACCTAACTAAGGGGGGTGGATTTGTAACGCCCGAAAATTTTAAGAAAGTAAAGCAGGCGAAGTTCTCGCCCGAAAGAAGGTTCTCGCGCGAGAACCCTAGGCGAAAAGTACTGTTGGGTATAAATAGATGAGAACACCCGGTCTGACTCTATTTTCACACGAGAAGTACTGCTGTTAGAGAGAGAAAACGGCTGCATAGAGAGAGAAAGTGAAGAATCCAAGTGTTTGAGGTATGTAACTCGTGTAGTAACTCGTGTTATATACTAAAAATAGATTATTGATGTATATAATGCATGGTTATGTAGTTTTCGCTTGGTAAGGTTTCGAGAAGGTTGTGTTTGTGCTAGAACTTCAAGAGGTGAGTTTCTAGTCCCCTTTTTACGTAAGTTTTACGTTTTGGGGCTATTATGCATACTATAATGTGTGTTTATGCTTGTAATGATGTTGTTTAAGATGTTATGCATGTTAGAACAGCCCTTAGATGCGATAAGTTAGGTCTGGGCGGAAGCCCGTAGTTTCGCGCGAGCAGTTTGGTTGTACTTTACGAAATTTGAATCCGCGAAGTTATCACGCGAAAGATAATAGTTCTCGCGCGACTGGTATGTTTTCACGCGACGTATAGGTTTTCGCACGAATGAGATGAATTGATGTGCTGGGTTTGAGCGGTGTATGGATCTCGCGCAAAATGTTTAAGTTCTCGCGCGAGATGATGATGATGTATGCCTAAGTTCCGTTATGTGTGATGTGTTATCTTTTCACGTTAAACGACTTTAAAACGTTATGTTTATGATGTGACTTTACTTGATATGTACGTATATGTAAGTAAAGTATTATGTAATGGAAGTGAAAGATAATGATGATGAAAAATGAAGAACGTAAAGAACGAATAAAAGCCTTGCAAGCAAAATGATGGTGGTTCACAACTCAATGAGCTAGTTGTCTGCTCAACTGTGTGCGGTTTAGCTAACCCTTGATGATGCGCACAGGGGTCCAATCCTTACCAAGATGTGATGGAATCCTTGCCGCTTACCCCAGTACTATGTCAGCTTTGGCATGACGTGGGGGTTTATATATAAACCCCGACACAGTACCAGCTTTTGCATGACGTGGGGTTTAGCATATGGCAGGATCTATATAAAGATGAATGATGTTAACGAATGAAAGTACGAAAACGAATGATGATGAACGATGATGAAGATAATAAATAATTATTATCAATATGTATGTATGATGTATGATCACGTATGTAAGTAGAAGATATGTTTATACGAAAACGATGTATTTTATTTATAACTAGAACTCACTTAGCGTCGCTGACTTTTGTATGCATAATAGTTGGCAGGTAATTGTTGATGCTGAGGAGGTGCAGGCATGGATGCATAAATTACTGGGGATGTCCGAGTCTGGCATCCATATTTTTTGAGAATGATATTATATTAATACAATTTTTGAGATGTAAACGAAATGATGTGATGATTTGACACGCTTTTAATTATTAATGAAAAGATATATTTTCGCTGCAAAATGATGTGTTCCGCTGACTTGTGAAGTGTGAGTTGAGTTTAATTTTTGTAAATAATTATTTATTAATAAAAAATATAAGTAAATTAGAGAGTGATATTACTTATTATTTAAAAAAATTACATAATGATATCATAAACTCTAAATTCGGAGAAAAACACTTGTTTATAAAGAAAGAAATAAAACATTTATGATTTTATTATTTAGATTTAGAAGTAATAATAAAAGTTTACAAATCAAAATATAAAACTAAAACATTGCTACTTATAAAAAAAAAAAAAAGATTCTCACTTGTTTATAAAAAAGAAAATGAGCATTTTAGATAGTTTAGAATATATTAATTATTTAAAAATAAGTATTAACAAAAATTAAAATTAAAATGAATTAATTTTACAAATCAAAATCTGAAAATTATTTATTGTATATTTTTTTTTATATCTTGCCACTTATTCTTAAAAACAAACTTACTTTCTTGAAAGTTCTGCCACCTTCAAATCTGTTGGTTAAAAAATTTTTTTGAACGATAAATATACGAATCTATTGGTTTATATAAATATCAGAACTATAAACATAAATCATTTTTAAAATTATAATTGAAAAACTAATAACTACAAATTTAATTTTCAAAATGTATATTTGTTCTTTTTTTAATCTTCAAAACTAAGAAAAACTAATATATAAAATTATAATTAAATTGTCACATGAAGGATATTTTTTGAGTAAATCTCATTACTTTGAAAGATAGAATACAGTCAATGATCATTTTTATATAAATATTTTTTTTTAGTTTTATAGGTCATAAAAAGTTTGGAAGGGGAAACTTTGTGAGATGAAAGGTGATAATGACACGTACCATATATTGTAATCGTTTATTAGCAGTAAGATGGAATCAAAGGAATCATATGATCTTTTAGTTTATTATGAGCCCTCAGTCAGATACGATCCATATTGTTTTTTTATTCATCTTGTTGCATACTATAGTTTGATTTCTGTTACATGTTATAATAATTTCTTTTATATAAACAACACAAGGCTATAACTCTATGTATTAATCTCATATAGTACACGGGTTAAATAAAAAATATACTAAATATTTATTAACAAAGAGTTAGAAACTGTAAAACGTTATATATAAAATACTTTGATTAGTTGATAAAATAATTTTACTATTTTTAAAACTTTTGTTTTAAAACTTATTGCTTTGGAGAAAGTTCATTTTTTATCTATATCTCATTGTTTAAAAATGGCGGGTTTTTTTTTGTAAAAAATATATTTATATAAAACTTTTATTTTTTAAAAAAATTGACTTTAAAATATTTTATAATTTAAAAAAGTTTCATTGTTTTAGAAAAAAATAATAATTTTAGACAATTTTGATTTTGAAAAAGTCTATTTTTTAATCAAAATACTTAGTTTTTATTAGTTAAAATATTTTTAAAAATTAATGATTAAAAAATGACTTGGATTTATAAATAGAAAGAGAGAGAAAAAAAAATCAAAATCAGTTTTTTGACTTTTTAAAAAACTCCTTGTGGTAATATAATGTGATGTGGCATCACATGTAAAGAATTATTAGTTTAGATTTGTTAATTAATTACTTATTTTCATGAAGTGTTCTAATTTTTTGAAACTCGTGTATAAACAAATTTTTTATAAAATTAAAAGACCTAAATAAAACGTATATGAATCTTGCTTATTTTTATTGAATTTTTATTGTAGATTTCATTGAAATTGACAGTCATAAAATTTGGATATTTTTATTGATTTTCTTTTCCATGATTACGGTATTACTTCCTGTTTCAAGTTTATTTATTTATTTTTTAAAAATATCACTAAATACTAATCAAGATTCATATATGTTTCATTCCGGTTACTTTAGAAAATATAATACTTATAAAAAATTTCATAAGATTAGAACACCTGGTAAAGTTGAGTGTTTTAAAGAAAAAAAAACTTTGAGCAAATTTAAAGAAACATATGTAAAATATTTTAGTGAGCATGCAAACCTATTGCGGTAAACACGTAGGAACTATCACGAGACCTTCAAAAGGTTAAGGTAAAAGTCTAGTGAAAGTTGGTTTTAAACCTTAGATTTAGATTTATAATAGAGATAAATCAGATGCTTATCACTACTAATGAATGATTTCTTTTCACATAATGCTATCTCTTTTAACTTTAGTTTATAATTACTATTAATCCAACTATTAATTTGCAACTCTTAGTTAAAGTAGATGCTAATTGGATGGGTTAGCTGAGGCCAATCAAGGGTTGTCACATGACAGTCAGTTGGTTTCTTTTAGAGTAAATTACAAATATTGTTCTTTAAGTATTACTAAAATTATAGATCTTATCCTTAAACTTTGATAATTATACTAGACGTTCTTTATTTGAAAAATTGTCACACTTTCCATCCTTTTCACTAACTGAAGTTGAATATTTCTGTTAAATTTATGATAAATGATATTTTTGTCATTCTCTTTTAAAAGACTAAATATATAACTTATACTAATCTTATATTTTTTTCTTTCTTTTATTTATTTACTTACTTTTTTTTTTCTTTTTTTTCACCACTTTTATTTTACAACTTATCTTAAATATAATTAATAAATTAATTTTAATTGTAAAAAAATTAATTTCATTTATTAATTTTAATATATTACAGTTTTGTTATTTGTTAAATTTAGTTAAGTATTTCTACTAGAAAAAATAAAATTTAAAAACACCTAATAGCTTTTCTAAAATAAAAGTTAGATAAACTAAAAATATAATTTATAGAAATTAATGAAACATAATTGATTAAAACATAAACTAAAACATACATAGGTTTAAATAACACCGATTAATGAAAAATTTAAAAAACACCTAATAGTATTTCACTAATATATTATTTTGTTTCTTTATGTTTTTATTTACTTTACTTAACTTTTCTTTCTTTCTCTCTTATAAACATTTTTGTTTTATAAACTTATCTTAAATATTATTAATTAATTAATTTATATTAATAAAATTCAAATTTTATTTATAGATTATTAAATTATCTAATGTTTTCATTTGTTTACTTTAGTTATTTAATATTAGATAAAAATTATACTAGTAATCGGTTTGTTACACCGTCGCTTTTAACCCTTTTGGTATAAAAATTTCAACTATATCAAACAATTTGTTTTACGTATTATATTAGAAACCCCGAATATCGTATGAAATTGGGCGATGACTTTTTATTTTACTTAGTTATAATTATTCTATATTAGGTCTTATATATGATTAGGCTTTGCTTAATATATAAAGTCTTTAATTGTTCTTATTATAAAGTTCGTTTCCGTTTTAATTTAATTAAAACCCATTAGTAACCGTTTAAAAAATCCAAAATAATAGTGCATTTAATTAAATAACATTTGTGTTTTTATTTAATTAAAACTTCAGATAGTTGTTTAGACTTGTCATTATGGTAACCTTTTATATGGGTTGGTTGCTATTTTATGAAAAAAGAGAGAAAAATGTTAAAAGTCAAACCGAAGCCACGACCCAACATGTAGAACAACCCACTAACCCATTTTGCCACCCTATTTCTATTTTTTTTTAAAATTGATTGGGCCAATAATATTTTAACACCGCACAATATATTTTTTTTAATTTTTTATTAGCATACGTAAGGCTTGAATTTCTTCCCCAGTCTGCTTCTTTTACAGAAAAATTTAATACATAATCTTTTTATTTTTTTCTAAACATTTTTATATAAATCTTATTGAAAATAGATTTTTTCTAAAATATATTTTTATTATAAAATAAATATTAGCCATTGATGAATATTTTAAAATAGAATAGTAATTTATTATATATTTTAATATAATAAAAACTAATCATAACTCATATTTGGATGATTAAAAATAACTAGCTTATAATATTTAAGATAAGTATTTAAAATAAAAAGTGGTTAAAAATAAAAAAATAATAAAAAGTTAAGTTAATAAAATAAGCACACAAAGAAAGAAAATAAAAGATTCATGAAAACTACACATTTTCTCCTTTTGAGGGTTAGCGGTAAAATGGGCATTTACAAAAATATAACAGAAAAAGTTAACTGCTGTTAGTAAAAAGGACAAAAAGTGTTACAAATTTTCAAACAAAGGATACTCAGTGTACTTATTAAAGTCTAAGGACAAGATCTGTAATTTTGAGCATATTTAAAGAACAAAATTTGTAATTTACTCTTCCTTTTATTAAGATAAAATAAACCGGAATCAAAGAGTGAATATGATTATAAATATGTTACAAATCTTTAACAAATTAAGGAGCTGGCCAGCCTAGCGTGTTAGCACGCTGCCCCTCCTATGAGGGGCGTGGGTTCAATTCCCGATCACTACTAGTTTTTCAGGCTTTTTCTAGCGATCTTCTTCTTCTATTTTTGGCAACTTTTTTGGCTTCGCTAAGGCTATGGAAAAATAGAAAAAAAAAGTTGTGTTAAAGAAGTGTGGATGAAAATAAAACTTGATGCATGTGTAGCGGTTAACTGGTTTTCTTTTTCTCTTCATTGCATGTGAAATGTTCTTTTATTATAAGAAAACTTCATATAGTAATCAAATTTCTCAAGTGTTCCACTAAAGTTACTTAAAGTTCTATTGTTCAAAGATTTTTTCATTGCACATGAAAGGTTCTTTTATTTACTAACATTGTTTTTTTTTTTCATTCGTGAAAAAATGTAAACATTTGCGTTAACTCAACATGTTTACTTGATGCCTTGTGGTACTACGTGGGAATGATAGACGTTACGATATGTTTTTGTATTCGGGATTTCATATTCAAGTTCGTGGTGCAATCACCCACACAACAGGTGCGGGCACTTTTCTGGATTTTATCTCTTAATTATCAAGTGCCTTGTATAATTATCATTGCCTTAACATTTTTAGTTTGTCAGTATAACACAAATAACTAAGATGGTTGGATAATTATCAGAAGCTACTAACTTTATTTCTTTTATAAAGAAAAGGAGTTAACATGTGATTTTCATTACTTGAGGACCGACAGTAGAAAGAAGAGGAAAAAGAAAAAGATGATAGATATTGAATGGGACTTGACACAAGCCACAATATTTCCAACAATCAACTACTTACTAACTTACCCCATTTAACGCAACACTTATGGCTAAAAAAACAATTCCAATGAAGTATTTGGATGTCATATGACCATCTTTCATCACTCGAGCATGTTGACTCATTTGAGCTGATGTGAAAGAGAGAGGAGTGGTGGTCAAAAATCACATTGTAAGTCAAAGAATGTGAGTAGAGATGCAAGAGAAAAGGAAAGAGAAAGAATTACTTGTAAAGCTCGTGACGTGGAGGAGAAAACCTCCACTCGTGAAGCTCAAGAGACGAAGATGGTCTAATTGAAATATATAGGTTTTCATTAATTATTTCTCTTAACTAGCACGTTTAGTATCCTAAGGACATTCTAGTAGTGTAGTGTTTGTGGGTTTAAATGTTTTAGACTGCACATATGATGTTTTCAGAAGTAATATATGTGTAAAGTAAACCATGTGGTTTGGTTAAAAAAATAGCACATTTAAATACTTTATCTACAACTAAATAAGTTTCTTCGTTTGTTAATTATTGAATTCATAAATGAATAATGAGTTTCTTATATAACTACTATTAAATTACAATCCAAAAAATGTTTCTAATCGTAATATAAAGATCATGGTTTTGGACAAATTTAAGTAACCAAATGTTTTATGATGTATTGTGTTGTAAATAATGGATCGAGCAAACACGAAAAACACAAATTTATTAAGAACAAAACCACATAAATTACAGAACTCCTACACCTCTATTTATAATTAACAAACTTATATTCTACTTCAACTCTAATTCCTAACATAACTCAACCCATATCAATAAAACAAGCTCTAACAATTTCTTAACATTTAAACAAGTAATAAACTAAGATTAACATTTATCTCAAATCTTTTTTCATTTATCTCAATTTTTCGTCCAAACATATTTCCAACAAATTAGGATTAACTTTATCCTTCACCCCGTTAATAATGATTTGTGCCATCTAGATCTTGAATCCCAAACAAGACTCGTAACTTATCTACTTTAATCTTGGGATCGATTATCTCGTCTTTTTTTTTTTATCCAAACCTCCGTCACGTAGGCCATTATCGTCATCCGGTCCACTTGATCTCGAAATTCCCATCTTGTTCATAATCGTAATGATAATAGGCACTATTATATCCTCGATATCATTTCTTGCTATCCTCTATTCTTTTCTTTTTTTGTTGTTGTCTTGATTGATTTCAACAGTTTTCTTTATAACTCACAAATAATCACTTTCTTTTCTAACTCACACAAAATCACACCACTTTCTTTCTCATTAATCAACGCACACAAAATTGTTGTTTTGATCATACAGAACCGCTCCTCCTGACTCACTCAAAACCTTAGTTTTCTTGAATCACATAGAATCTTTTGTTTCTTGGCTCATGTAGAACCGATATTTTTTTGACTCACACAGAATCTCTTTGGTAGTTTTGATCTTTGGCTCACGCAGAACCTCTTCAATCTTCCTGTTGCTCGATCTTCACGTCTTCTTCCTTCCACGATCGTATTCTAAGCTCCGATACCAATTGTTGTTAATCAACAACGGTATTGAACAATCGATCACAAGCATACACATTTTTGTGGGGTGGACATTTAATTAAAAATTTAAGTCAATATTTTATTCAACTCAAACCAATATAAATAGAAAAAGTTTAATTATTACATAACAAAACATAATTTCATTTCTCATTTTTATATATTTTTCTAAAAATTTTTGTCATCCTCATCATCATCCGACTCGTCATTTGTCAATGAGATATTCTTCAATACCATTGTAGCCGAGACCCAAGCTTTGATACAACAAGCCGAGTCTTCTCACATCCACAAACCTAAAAAGCTGCACTCAACTGCAATCTTCAAGTTGCTAATAAGTTGCTAGGAGATGAATATTTTGTTAAAAAACCCATTTATCCTGAAGATGTATTTAATTAGACGTCATTTACGAATAGGTAAGATGACGCCTACATAGTACTTACTTTTTGGTCACACTCACCAACCACGTCACATGCGCTTAGCTACACCGCGCTGTCACTAAAGAAAAACAAATATGATCAAAATTTTGATAAGATAAGAAAACAAAAGATACCTGGTTCACGTGCATCGCCACAAGTTAAGAAAATAAAACAAGTGGATAGACATGCCTATTTTTTGTGACAGTTTTACCAACCGATCACGAGGCAAGCATAAGTTACGGTCTATCACTTTCCTTATTATATAATTAGTTAAATAGTTTATTTTATAATAGTTGTATAAAATTACACATTCATATTTATTTAATTACTGATTATAATTATATATTACTACTTCATTCTGGCGCATACGTTTTGGTTTTCACCGTGTAGACGTTCATCAATGTTGACTCTTAATTTTTTTTTTTTGTCATACCCAATAGTAATCAATGATTATTAGAGGTTAAAATATAAAACTTGTTTTAAGATATTAACTTTTTTGAAACATTTTGAAAAATATATTTTTATTCATATATTAAGAGTAGCTTCTAATTTCACAACTAAAATAAAATATACCAGATGAAAAATATACTTTTAAAATAAAATGAACACATAAGCACTGATATACCTACTAGTTTTAGTTAATATACCAGATGATAAAAACTAAAAGTAATTAAAGAAATAAACGATACACAAACAAAGAAACTTATTGTTATTCCAAAAAAAAACTTGATTTAATATGTACACATAATAAATAAATAAGTAAAAAACCCATTCACCATTTTATATTTTATATTTGGTATTTGTTTCTTCTAATATTATTATGATTGACAAAACCAAAGGCAGCATTTGTTGTTCACCAAATCAAAGATGCATTCCTCGTCACTCACCACTACCCTCTTCTCTCTCTTCTTCGTCTTCATCCTCATCCTCTGCTACAATGGACCAACAATGGTGGATTCACAAGACACCTTCAAGCTTCCTTCTCATTTACCCAAATGGCCTCCTGGTAAACACCAACCCCTCCTTCTCTATATATGTGTACATATAGTTTATAGTGTTTTAGATATGATATCAATGAAGAGTAGAGTTACATGTATAATTTGTTTTACATCATATCTAAAACATTTTTAATACTTATTTTATCGTCACATAACTCTAAACAGACGAAAAGTTAAAGTTCATTTTAAGTTAAGTCGGTTTGTGGCCCTTTTATTGTTTTCTAATTGGTCTATATATGAGTTTGTAATTCTTGGATCCACTCCATATCAATTAACATAATATTGCATTGATCATGTGATTTTGATTATTATTTGTATTATATGTGAATTTTTTTTTTAAATTTTAGGTGGAGGGTTTGCAAGTGGAACTATAGATTTGGGAGGACTACAAGTAAGTCAAGTAACAACATTCAACAAATATGGGCAACAAATGAAGGAGGACCCGATAATCTCGGGTTAACATTTTATGACCCGATTGAAATCCCACAAGGGTATTCAAGTTTAGGATCTTATGCCCATTCAAACAATATCCCACTTTTTAAGCATGTTCTTGTGGGGAAAGATTTGTCAAATGACCCTTTAAAGCCCACTCTAAAACCTCCAATTGATTACACTCTTTTGTGGAGTAGTGAGTCTTTAGATGTCAAAAAAGACGGAGAAGGTTACATCTGGCTTCCAATTGCACCCGACGGTTATAAGGCAGTCGGGTACTTGGTTAGTGGCTCAACAGTGAAGCCACCACTTGATAAAGTCAGTTGTGTCCGTGCAGACTTCACGGACACAACAAACAGTACAACTATTGATTTGGAAAACGAAAGTGATCTTTATCTTGTTGGGTTGAATGCTTATCGCTCCATGAGTGGTTTTGTAGTTAGAAATGGAAGTGTGGCGAGTTTGAAGGGTAATTTGTTGAATTCGATGCCGAATTTGAACCAAATCAAAGCATTAATTCAAACTTATTCTCCAGTTATTTATTTCCATCCCGATGAACAATACCTCCCCTCATCGGTCGATTGGTTTTTTGAAAATGGTGCATTGTTGTACCACAAAGGGGACGAGTCTAAACCGATCCGAATTGAAAAAATGGGATTAACCTTCCGCAAGGTGGTTCGAACGATGACACATACTGGCTAGACCTTCCACTTGATGGTTCAAGCAAAGATAGAGTCAAGAAAGGGGATTTACAAGATGCTAGTGCTTATTTCCATGTCAAACCCGTATCCGGCGGGCTATTTACCGATATTGCCATTTGGGTATTCTACCCTTTTAATGGAGGATCAAGGGCAAAAGTGAAATTTCTAAATCTTTCACTAGGAAAGTTGGGTGAACATGTAGGTGATTGGGAACATGTCACTTTAAGAATAAGTAACATCAATGGGGAGTTAAATAGTGTCTTCTTTTCACAACATAGTTGGGGTAAATGGGTGAGTGCTTCGGCACTCGAGTACCACACGGGCAATAAACCGGTGGTTTACGCGTCATTACATGGGCACGCGTCATACCCAAAGCCAGGGTGTGTCCTGCTTGGCTCTGGAGGCACGGATGTTGGTGTTAGAGACGACACGGCCAAGAGTGATAAGATGATGGATACGGGTGTTCGGGCGGTGGTGATCGCGGCGGAGTATTTGGCGGCGGGCACTGTGGTTGAACCACCATGGTTGAATTATGAGAGAAAATGGGGTCCTAAAATTGATTATGATGTTGATAAGGAACTTAACAAAGTGAAGAAGGTGATGATATGGAAATTAAAGAAAGCATTTGACAGATTAGTGGAAAGTGTACCAGAGAAGTGTTGGGTGAAGATGGGCCAACAGGGCCAAAAGTTAAAAATAATTGGAGTGGTGATGAAATGTTTGATTAATTGATTTGAAATTTACAAGTGGTTGATTAAACCTCGAAAGGTACATCCATTGTCAAAAATATATATGGTTTTTTAGAATATTAATAGAATTATAATGCTAGTAAATTTGTTTGGTTCTTTATTGCTTCTTTTTATAATCATGGGTTTCTTATTTTTATTATTTATTAGAGTAGTTGATGCCTTTTAGATATTAGATAAGGTAACCACCACTAAAACTAAATTTTATTACATTAAAGATACAAAAAATTGAAAAGCTTTACATGACAGCTTTAATGGTATATAAATTAATTTCACTTATGTAAAACTCCTTTATTGTTTCTAAAAGGAAGAAATGTATTGGTTATTATCATTACCTTCTTGTATTTGTTTGATATGTTAGTTATATACATTTGTTTTTGCTAGGTTTGTATCAGATATTCATGTTTTTAGTTTTTCCAGCTCTAAGTAATACTTTTTATCTTAAAATGTGGAGTGATGTATATATAGTTTCATAAAGGGTTTATTACAAACTTGATGCACATTAAGTATTTAAATAAAGGTTTTATTATAAATTAATGCTTTAAGTATTTGAATAAGACGACTTAAAGTGTGGGTTCGGATTGAAAGGTTGTCAAGTCGAAAGTGATGAACACGAACGTGATCTATATATTTATTCGTCACAAATACATTAACTCTATAACAGAATATTTAGAACCATATAACTCGGACCGCAAACGGCAAACCCCATTTATTTAAATGGGCCTGGCATACAACATCCTAGAGGTGGGCATAAAAACCGGGTTCGGACCCGACCCGGTGGACCCGACCCGGAACCGGGTACGGGTACGACCCGGTATATGCATACCCGGGTTGGACCCGAAAAAAAACCGTAGGGTTGGAACCGGGTATGATTTTCTAGAATTTCTTAGAACCCGACCCGACCCGACCCGACCCGGAACCGGTTGAACCCGGGTTGTACCCGGTTTCGACAGTTTTTTTTTTTTTTTTTTTAAAAAGTGGCCGTTTTTTAACGGCTATATAGCCGTTGGGATCGATTTGTGACCGTTTTTTTGTCACTTTTAGGCTTATAAGTTAGTATAAATAGGTGTGGGTTGATATGGTTTAGTACCCAAGTCTCAAACGCAAAAACATACGCAAAAAACGCAAAAAATACTCTCGTTTACTCTCGCTTTACACGTTCACTCTCTCGTTTTACACTTTCACTCTCTTCAATCTTGATATGGCTCACTCACAATCTTCCGTTGGTCAAGGTTCGTCCAACGCTCCAACCGTCGTTCGTGTTCTTGCACACAATCGTAACATGGATGTTTGGTGCAATTGGGATATGGTTGAGTTGAGTGACGGGTCTGTAAAGGCTCGTTGCAAGTTTTGTGGAGCTTTGCTTGCTAAAGATTCTAACACGACTTTAAACAAACACATTAGCAAGAAGTTTTGTAAGTCGTTGAAAAGTAATCCGGATTCGCAACAAACACAATTGGGTGGAGACGGTGGAATCTTTAATTACGATGTTAATACGGTTCGAGATCGAATGGCGAAGTTCGTGATTCAAGAAGCTTTGCCTTTTAGTCACTTCGACAATCCTCGGTTGACCAACTTAATTCGAGAGACGCTTCAACCTCGTTACACTCACGTAAGTCGTACTACACTTAGACGTTATTGTTTAAAATTATGGAAACAAGCAAAAAATGATTTAATTGTATTATTTGAAAATTTAAATACCGGTGTAAACTTAACTAGTGACGTTTGGTCGGCTCCACACGGTTTACCCGAATCGTACCTTTGCGTCACCGCTCATTGGGTGGATCCCAATTCATGGCAATTGATGAAACGTACGATTGCATTTGATCTTTTTCCGCATCCACACACCGGAGAATTTTTGTTTTACTTTTTAGATAATGTAATAAGTACTTTTAAATTAGAAAATAAACTTTTTTCAATTGCATTTGATAACGCCTCTAACAACACAACCGCGGTTGAAAAATTAAAATTAAAATATCTTCCGATTGCAAACGGTGATTTTTTCCATACTCGTTGTGTTGCACATATTATTAATTTAGTAGTGCAAGACGGACTATCCGGGCAATATGTTAATAACTTTATTACATCTTTTCGATTTATGTTACATGACGTTTTTAAAAAAAGTAGAAGAAGATATCAAGATTATAAACAACTTTGTAAGGATACGCACTCTAGATTTTTAGGTCCTAATTGGGATGTACCTACTCGGTGGAATTCGACTTGTCACATGTTTGAATGTGCTTTAAAACAAAAGGGCACTTTGAAAGCTTTTCATAATAGTCTTTCGGATAATGGTGAAGCCGACCCATTTCCGGATGCGGGTTGGGAGAATCTTCAACGTCTATCCGAGTTTCTTGAGGTTTTTAAAAACTCAACAACAAAATTATCGGGAGTTTATTATTCCACTAGTTATTCGGTGCTTCAAGAACTATATTTTATGTCTTTGAATTTTAAAAATTTTCAAAATAAAAATAATATGTTTAATCAAATGATAGAACCAATGAAAGAAAAGTTTAAAAAATATTTTAAGGACTTACCACCCGTTTTTACGTGTGCCGCCGCTTTAAATCCGTTTCTAAATGTTGCGGGGGTTGAATGTTTGATAGATGAGATAAATGACAATTTGGATATGCATGACGAAAACCCTGATTTTTCAAACGAGGCAAAAGAAAATTTTAATCATAGTTTGAAAACAATTTATAATTTTTATTTAAATAGATATGGGCCTAACGTAAACATAACCATGCCAAGCGGATCAACCTCAAGTGCTAGTACCTCGTTTAAAGACCCTGTTTTGACTATGTTGAATGTTGTTCGGGATGTGACGGCTAAACGTCAAAGAGGTAACACCCCAACAAGTGAGCTCGGTAGATATAGTGGAACGGATTTTATTTCCACTATGACTACCGAAGATTATCGTGCATTCGATATTTTGGCTTGGTGGAAAGGAAAAGAATCTCAATTTCCGATTCTTTCTGCTATGGCCCGTGATTTACTAAGCGTCCAAGCTTCTACGGTAGCTTCGGAATCTGCTTTTTCTCTTAGTGGCAGGGTAATATCATTACGAAGAACAAGACTAACTCCGGAAGCAGTGGAGATGTGCATTTGTTTAAAGGATCACTTAGACGCAACGGATCGTATACAAGACCAAACAAGCCTCGAAGACGAGATTACACTCGAAGCTAAAGTACATGATGAAGAGGTAGAAGACGGAGTATCTTCTGGCATATCCGATGAAGAATTAGCATTTGATCAAGCATCTCGTAGTAGATAAAATTAGACGATATTGTTATTTTTAAGTTGTTTTAATATTATATGTCTTTCATGTTCTTTTTAAATTTCTTTGTCATTCAAATGTTTTATATAAAAAGTATTTAATATTTGTATATTATAAGTGTAACATTTTCTGCTCAAGATTTGTATATATTTATATATTAAGTTGTTTAAATTTTTGTCATTCAAGTGAACCCGGTTAGGAAAAGAAAAATAAAAAGAAAAAAAAGGAAAGAAAATATAAGAAAAAAAAAACATACGACCCGGTGTTCGACACACACACAAGAAAAGAAAAAAAGAAAAAAAAAAAAAAAAAAAGGCAAAAACCCGGTTGAACCCGGGTTTCATACCCGAACCGAACCCGACCCGACCCTACCCGGGTATACCGGGTAGGGTTTGTATCTCGCTGAACCCGACCCGGGTTCGTACCCGGGTTCACCAATACCCGGGTACAAAAAACCCGGTTGGGCCCAAACCCGGTTTGTACCCGGGCCCGGGTCCGGCCCAAACCCGATTTGTGCAACTCTACAACATCCTAAAATGAGTTGGTGATCTCAATCAAAGGTATTGTAAATAAATTAAAGATATTGTAAAAAGGTAAAAGGATTGTAAACGGTTGTAAACAAATCAAAGGGTTGTAAAGGAGCTAAAAGTGTTGTAAACAAGTTAAATGTTCGAGTTGGTTTTTTTATTTATTTATTTATTTATTTATTTTACATGTGGCCGTAAAATTGTTTTTATTTTTATCTCCTTGATAGTAAAAATCACATTTCTATGTTTTAGACTTGTAACACTAACCCGGATGATTTCCCATGACAACCACATGTTTACAAGTCTATCCCCTTCATTTTGTATAGCAATGATAAGTTTCTTTTTCAATTATATGTTTTTGTACCACATCACCGGTCATGTTTGCTACTCAATGAATTTGTGGTATTAAAATCACTACTACCCACTCAAATGTTAAGAATATCTGTCTGTTCTATTAGTGAACATTTTGGATGGTTATCACCGCAATAAAATGATGAAAATATTAGCATAACTTAAAAGAAACATTACCTCATCATACAATGCATTTCAAATGTGCATTTGATATCCCAATATACTAGTAACTAGGATATAACAAGAATAGTACCTCACGTGTTGTGATGGGGGTATTATGCTTGGTAGCTGTTTGATATTTGATAAGAGGATGGCTTTCATTCGATCAAGTAGGCAAGTTTATACAAAAGTCATGTTATGATTTCTGTTGCTACTTACTTCACGCCTCTTGAGGACAAAAAAAGTTTAAGTTTACAATTACATACGGTTAAAGTAGTTTTAGTTGTACAACTTCTACAAAAGTGATGTCAGACTTGTGGGTACTTTCTACATGCCTTGCTAGTGCAAAAGTGTTTGTTGGTGTTGTTCATCATTCCTTGCCTTCTTTTGGTCCCTAGCTTGCATCTACGATTAATAACCAATGACGACAATTGAAAAGATAATGCTACGGACACTAATCACCCTATATATGAAAAAAAACAATGCTCATCAGCAGTTGCTTTTGGTGTTTTTGTGATATTGCCACAAAGGTTTTTGGGGTTTGCATTTTGCCCCTTCATATGCCTTTATACTCACTGAAAAGGCTTCTTTGCAGAGAGAGAGCGTCGGTTGGAGTTGCTTTACCGGTGATGCCGCCGCCGCCTCACGGTGACAGGTGCCCTGATCGTTGGTGGTGCCACCGCCGCCTGACGGTGGCAGGTCGCCCCTACCCTCCGATCGTTGTTCGCACAACATGATTTATCGTCAATGGTTTTTTTGTAGAGAGAGAGAGTGTATCGTTATTCACACGACGTGTGTCGTCGTCGATTGCTTGCCCTGCCATGACGCCGATGGCTCCAGCTGTGTTCTATGTTTTGTGAGCTCATAACTGATTTTATATGTGCCCAACACGACTGTGCTCCGGCATTTGATTTGGGGTTTTTGGTTTGGCGATAACGGTTGGGTCTTTGTCGATCACTGCCACCTAACCCCAACGCGTTTGCGGGTTGTTGCATGCCTCGCGGTTTGCCTCCATATGCTGCTTACACCGCGGCCGTGTGCTGCGTGATTCAACCTCCGGGAAGTCGGTTTGTCGGGGATCGATGACGGTGGGGTTCGTTACATCTGAGATCTAACGTCGATGATGATGGGGATAGCTTCATCTGAGACGGAATGACACGATGATGGTCACAGTTATGTGTTACTTGGTTGGTGTTGGTATATTCGGTCGTTGATAATGATGGCACACATCTGAGACCACTCAATTTCTTGCTTTCATTACACAGTTGACATTGTTTCACGATTTCGTTTCAGTTTTGCTTCTATTTGCATGTGTGGATTTTTGTTTCTTGGCTTCATTTTGCTGTATAATTTTTTGGCTTTGGTTTGTGCTCCATCGTATGATTTTATGGGCATTTTAGGTTAGTTACTTTGTGCATGTTGGATATGATGCTATCAAAATGATTTGGGTTCCCTTCTGGTGTGCAACTGTAACTAGACTTTGTGACCGAGCCTACTGTTTTGTTTACGATCGAATGGCTATGGTTTACGAACGAATTTAACTAGCATAAGTAAAAAAGAGCCTAAAAACAAAAGTAAGTCAACCTGTCATGCATATGAAAAACATAAAAAGGAAATCCAAAATTAAAAAGGTAGGAAGAACCTTACACAATCATTGTGTAATGAATCAAACCAAAACTGAAATTCAGGAACATCACCTATATAGAGTTAGAGATAAAAAGAAGTAACTCCTGCCTAGCCTCTTGATTCGAACCTGAAAGTTAACAACCATATAGGTAGTTTGTTAAAGCATATGAAGGAATCAGGCTAACACATATTCGCTATACAGTAAACAAAAATTATATATGGTGATAGATGATAATGTTAGAGCTTAATACTTGAAGTGCTTGTGATGAGCATATTTATTACGGTTTTTTCCCAGGAAGTGCAGGTCTGGATAAGTAACCATAAGGGTAACTAACCCTTCATTTAAGAAAGATATGGGTTTGAATTAATTCCGAATTTACACATGATTATCACAAATTATCGCGTTCATTGACTACATAAAATTAACCCGATTCAGGTTACACGGAAAGTGACACAACTAATTTGGTCATAGAAAAATAAAGAGTTAGATCTTAAAAGCCAAAATAGCAAAAGAAAGTTATTCTATTATATGTGAAGTGTTCAAAACTAATATGAAAAAGTGGATTAATTTGACTTGCAATTTTTGAGTTCCAAACTAATATTATGTGAGTGTACATACATATATACATACAGCTAGCAACTTACTATCAGCCGACAGCCGGACCGGTGTTATAGGCGAAACCCAGTCGGACCATATTTACTTTTGTTTTGGACACATAACTTACACAACCATAAACATCCATGCCCCTACTCCATCGATATGTCGCTATATATAAACGGGTTTCATACAAAACTTGAAATAACAAAATTATAAAGACATGTTGAAAAAAATGCGTAGTAACATCTCGAATTTACAAAACAAAGGCTAAATCAGATCAATGTAAAAGAATATATTATGTATTTTCTGAAATTTGGGTTATTCAAATCGACCAAACTCGAATTTTCAAGTTGAATATACATTAGATATAAAAATTCTGAATTTAATAAGTCTTCAGAGTGGTTGATTCTGCTTGTTATGATGATGTGATAAAACATTATGATTGAAGTTTTGAAAGCAAAATATTAATGAAAATTACCATGACCATCATCCCTAAATATGATGAAATAAGAGCAACACTTGGTGGAACACAGGTATCAAACAGTTCCGCATGACATGGGTATGCTCTTTCATAATTTGTTAAATAATACTGATCAATAAAAAGAACCACTCATAGATCGAACAAGTGGTATTGCTGTAGAAAGAATGATTATTATGATAAGTCTACCCATAACACCCCCACTGATCCTAACAATGACAGTAAGGAACAAACAATCAAGTCGCCAAGCTCCACAACAGATCGATAAGATCAAATGAATGTTGATATCAAATTGAACACGGGCCGAATATCTCACCAATAAATCTATTTCATACTCATTCAATATCTTGCAATCCCAAACCAAGGAGAGACTCACAAATGGGAACATCAATGCATAAAAGAACCACTCAATCGCAAATCTACAAACAATGTTACTGTTTGCGTTGCTGAAGTATGGTCACCTGCAACGGCGTGAAAAGACTAAAGAGAGCTCAAGGAAGCTGATTGCTCTGCTGAAAATTGTAAAATCTATGGGGGTTTAATTGTAATAAAAACAAAGTAGGTATTTTATTACTTAGAATAAAGAAATACATTACGTTAACATTAAAAACACCTACAACTTCACTATTCATCATCTTCTCTATCCGTTATATATAGCGGGTTAGCCCACGTGATGCGACAGGTGTCTGGGAGGCTCTTTTTCGATCTAACTTAAACAATGATTATATTATTATTATTATTATTGTTGTTACTACTATTACTATTATTATTATTATTATTATTATTATTATTATTATTAAAATATGTAGTAATTATATAACTAAGTATTTAAATAATTTAATATATACTTAATTTAAATAGTATTTAAAATATAACCATAAATTGGTCATAATGAATTCCATTGGTTTTAACCATCATATATGTTGACCCTAGGTTTAAATTATTAATAACCATGAATTTCTTGAAATTTAACTCTAACTAGTGGTCTTTCCCCTCCGTGTAGCGTCGAGATTTCCGCCACGATCCCAATTATAAAAACGCGGATGCAAAATCACGTCATAGCGGCTATCAAGATGACATAATACACATGCATAACAAAAAAGAAACAACTTTCCAACGTAAATTTCAACAGGTACCACATGTGTAGGTGGATTTGATGCAAATCGACTTGTGAATGTGATCCAACAAAGATGCATGTCTACGAGTCGATTATTGAAAATATTCGTACGGGTTTCAAGATTCATTTTTGGTTGGAGGTCTATATATTATAGATAGAAACTTGTCTAGTTTTCTATTTATAGAAACTTTTAATTTGATTTTTGTAAAGACTTGAATAACATTTTCTTCATATTTAACATCTTTAGTATGAATTGTTAGTTTCATTTGTGTTTGCATTTATAATTATATGAATTTGGAAATATTTCTATATATAATGTAACAAGTGATAGCAAAACAGTCGTAAAATCTGCGACGGTAGAAGTTGTTGCAACATGTGGTCGCAAATATAACAGCGGTTGCAATAGGCCAACTGAGACGTATGTTTTTCCCACTGTAATTTCAGTCTCAAAATGGTCAACGGAGTAATTGCTACTGCTTTGCGACCGAAAAGGCAGTCGCAAATGCTCAATTTTCTACTAGTGTATCCTATCTTACAATATCGTTTTATAATTAATAATTTCTTTATCCCATTTAATAATTTATGTATTCAACCGTTGTAATACACATGGTACTAAAGCTAGTACTATTATAAATCATAATAAAGAAACTTTTTAGTACCTCATATTTCCTAGCTCTGTTTTAGCTATAAGCATGTGAAGAAATGATCACTTCAAGATGTTATGGAGAAATGTATGTGAATGTGTACAAGTGGTTTCCATATACGAACATGATGGATTAGAGTCCTATATGGATTTACACTCATAGCCCAATATATTCCATCACCACCAATTCAACTTTGCCACTAGCACACAGGATGACCTCATGTATAGAGCCACATTCGAGAACACATATATGTGACATATTTTAAATTTGAAACTGTTAGGTCTAGATGTCTTGTATAGGTTTAGATGATGGATCAAATTCTTGTAATCACTCTTTGTAATTATAATTTTGATGATATAATATAATGCATTGAGTACATGATGAGTTTATGAATTGCATGATATATTGTATCTCATAATATATGTGTTGATTTATGTATGATTGCAGGAAACACTAAATGTATTCAAGTTGGAAAAATTGACCAAGTGTTAGAACAACTGCGGATGAACAAATGGCTCTTCCTTAGATGTTCACAGTAATACAACTAGTGTACATCCGTAGATCTCCTGCGGAAGAACAACAACAACTGAACAAGTCCAAAGATCAAGTGAAGCTACTGAAGGAGAGATTGCCACTGAAGAACTAGTACAAGAACTCCTACGGAAGCACAATCACAGAAGAACAAGCCCCGAAGACTAAGTGTTGCAGCAGAAGACTAAGTACCTACGGAAGAATAAATTCCTACGGAAGACTGTTTAACACTTGAATGATTTCACATCATCAAGTAGTCAACAGAAAGTCAACAAGTCAACGTGGCAGATCAACAACATTAATGATAGCAAAAGAAATTTAATTCAAGCGAAGATACTACATCACATCAACAATATTATTTGTGTTTAATTCATTGTAAATCACGAACTCCTATGTCGATAAATGTGGCAAGGATTCGGATAGCTACAGGAAGTTAGCTTAATTATAGCAACATGATAGCGAAAGATTAGCAATGTTTTAGGAACAGAATAAGATCTCTATATAAAACAGCTCACTCGTTATGGAAAATACTGCACACACTGTATGAAGGAAGTGACGATATTAGGAGCATAAAGAAGGATACTCTTCACTCACAATATGAAACTTTTCATCATATTACGGGTGAGTCAGTTCCTTAATAATTACATAGATTTATACAACTTGTTACAGAGATGAACATCTTTGAACTTAAGTACAGCAATGAAGAGCTGAATAAAAGATGCTTCATGTCTTACCAGAAAGTTGGACACAGACTGTGTCTATGTTCAAGAACACTATTGATTTGAAGGCAATAGGACTAGACACACTGGTGGCGAAGGTTGAAGCTTTGGAGCTAGATGAAAATACCAGAAAAGAGTGTGAAAACACCTATAGCACCTTATCAATTCAAAGAGTTAAAGAATGCTGGAAGTGCATTCATCTCCAATAAAGATGAAGATAACTCTTGTGATGAGAATGAACATGAAGAAGAAACAAGCTTTTATGCTGCCAAGTCTTCCAAATCAAGTACTCAAAACAATCAGCACAGAAAGTCCAAAGGAAAAGCTAATGACTCCAAGAATAAAAAGAACAACAATCAAACAGAACCAATTACTGTGGTTCTGGAATCAGAAGAATAGAAAGCTGCTTTTGCAGCCTTTAGTTCAAGCTTTCAGGCTAATTAGGGAAGCACTTTGACTCCTGCATACTTCTGTTAACAAGATCTAGAAGAACTTCATCCCGATGAGGTAGAAGAGATGGATCTACAATGGCAAATGGCCATGATCGCCTACAAAGCCAAGATTTACATGAAGAGGAACAAAGGACTGTCTGTATGAGGAAGATCAACTAAAATTGGTGTTGACAAGTCCAAAGTAAGATGCTTTAAGTGCAATTTATATGGACACTTCTCAAAAGAGTGTAACAGCAATCAACAATAATCAAATGGCTCAAGACAGCCTAGTCCAAGAAGTTTTACATAAGCTCAACTGACCAATTCATCCCTACCAACAACAAGCAACACTACAGGTACTAACGATGCTAAAGAATCTGGTTTAATTATTTTGCAAGATGGTACTTGTGATTGGAGCATGTATGAAAAGGAAGTACTGGAGGAAAATCAAGCTTTGATGGCTAACATGGAAAACAAAGTTCCACCAATAGCCACAGAGGTAAGAGAAAGGTTATGTTCTTTCACCTGTATTGATGAAGTTGAAAGATATAGAACATATGCTCAACAGTTAGCTGATAAAGTAAAAAAAAACTCTACTTTTAAATGAATCACATGAAAGAGAACATAAACTTTATCAAGTCAAAATCATTTCTTTACAAAAGGATTTAGATAAACTTTTATCTGAAAATTACAATTTGAAAGCACAAGTTGAGCATTTGACTACGTCTTTAACTAAGTCTATATCAGATCATGCATCTACTGAAGTGAAGCTTCAAAAATTCCAACTGTCATCACAGCTGTATGAGAAACTATTAAACTCTCATATTGAGTCAAAAAACATATCAGGTTTGGGATTTCATGCTGTTGCACCACCAGTAAATGATAATTACACTCCTTTACCTGAGTCCATGACTAACAACTTATCTAATCACTTTGTGTCCAGTACCAAATCTGAGTCAACAGATAAAAATCATAATGATGTAACTAATGACACTGAATCATTTGAAACTGAATCATCAAAATCAGAACTTTCAAAACAAAGTCAATCAGAATTTGATTATGATAACTGTAATGATCTGGATGAGGATGATGATGAGCCTCATAATACTGGTTTGGGTAATGGTAAAACTGTTTTAAATGAACATCGAATTCCCAGAATACATGAAACTAATATATATATATATATATATATATATATATATATATATATATATATATATATATATATATATATATTATATATATATATATATATATATATATATATATTCAAGATGGTCAATAAGTTGTTTGGATACGCTCCCAGAATACATGAAACTAATGTATAAACAACTTCTGAATGATCATCAAGAAATGGAGAAGTCACTTGAAAATGAGGGAAAAGCATATCAAATCCACCATGTCCTAGAGATGGTAAGTGCATACATGTGCGTACTAGTAATTTCCATGTATTCATCTCGCCTTGATAAAAAATATGTTATGGTTGGTTATGTATGATACTCTCTCATTTGAGATCAATGCAGGTGAAAAAGTACATTCATAGCCTCTTAGTCGAAGCCAAATGGTTAAAAGAAGGTTACATGCCAACATTAGAAGAATATTTGTCCAACGCAATGGTAACCGTAGGCCAAGCCCTCATGATAGCGAGATCTTATGTTAGTAGGGGCGATATGGTTACCGAGGGAACATTTAGATGGATGGCCTCGTATCCTCTTATTTCTAAAGCATCATGTTTAATTTTTAGACTTGTGGATGATATTTTCTCCCATGAGGTACTACCACACAATGCATACTAATTATAAGAATTATAATGTTTGACTTCATCAATTGAATGAGGGGAGATATGTATTTATAATAAAATATTACAACAATAACTCATATAATATAGGAGATACACAATAATAAAAAGATACATCAAATATATTACAATAATACTTATTGTTAGCTAATACCCCCCTTCAATCGGAATGGTGGCGGCCCAAGATGCAACATCGCACGGAACTGATCAAACTGCGCACGCGGAAGACTCTTAGTAAATATATCCACCACCTGAAGATTGGTCGAAACAAACTTGGTGTAAAGCTTCCCTGAATGCACAAGTTCCCGAATGAAATGGTAATCCAAGTCAATATGTTTTGCTCGCTTGTGGGAAACCGGGTTCTGAGTCATGAACAAGGCACTTTTGTTATCACAAAGCAAATTAGGACGATCAGGAGGCAAGGCATGAAGTTCTCTAAGAAGATGAGTGATCCAAACAATTTCAGCTGCAGTATTCGCCATTGCCCGATATTCTGATTCACAACTAGAGCGAGAGACTGTAGGCTGCTTCTTTGCACTCCAAGAAACAAGATTGCCACCTAAGAAAATAGAGTATCCATATGTGGATCGGCGAGCATCTAAACAGCGAGCCCAATCAGCATCTGAATAACCAATAATGGAAGAAGTGTGCGGCCGAGTATAAGTTAAGCCAAAAGAGAGAATGCCTTTGACATAGCGAAGAATGCGTTTAACAGCTTGAAAATGAGCAACTATAGGAGCATGAAGAAATTGAGAGACTTGATTAACAGCATAAGATAAGTCAGGACGGGTGATAGTCAAATATTGCAAAGCTCCAACCAATGAGCGATAGGTCGTAGGATTAGTACAAGGAGGCCCGTCAATAGTGAACGACTCATGAGGAGCTAAGGGAGTACTAACAGGTTTAGCATCTGACAGGTCAACACATTGAAGAATATCCTGAGCATATTTGGCCTGTGTAAGAAATAAACCCGAGTCAGTGTAGGCAACCTGAAGTCCCAAGAAATAATTTAGAGCACCCAGATCCTTAATAGCAAACTCATGGTTAAGACGAGAAATAAAAGTGTTGATATCCGATTCATTGTTGCCAGTGAGAATTAAATCATCAACATAGACGAGCAAGTACATGAGACAAGAACCCTTCTTGTAAACAAACAAAGAAGTGTCAGCCCGACTACAAATGAATCCAGAGGAAACAAGAAAAGCACTTAGGCGTTGAAACCACGCACGAGAAGCTTGCTTGAGACCATAAAAGGCTTTAGAAAGCTTGCACACATGATTAGGAAAACGAGAGTCATTGAACCCAGGTGGTTGCTCCATGTAGACAGTCTCAGTGAGGTTCCCGTTTAAGAAGGCATTTTTAACATTCAGTTGATGTAGTTGCCATTGATTTAAAACAGCAAGGGAGAGAACAATTCGAACTGTTGATGCCTTAACAACGGGGCTGAACGTATGAGAATAATCAAGACCGAGAATTTGAGTGAAGCCTTGTGCGACCAAGCAAGCCTTATAACGTTCAATGCTGCCATCCGAGTGATACTTAATACGATAGACCCATTTGGAGCCAACAACATTCGTGGAGGACGGGCGTGGAACAAGAGTCCATGTATGGTTATGATGAAGCACATCAAGTTCTTCATGAATTGCAGCAAGCCATTTAGGGTCCTTGAAGGCAGACTTGAAACCACCTGAAGATTGGTCGAAACAAACTTGGTGTAAATCCCTGAATGCACAAGTTCCCGAATGAAATGGTAATCCAAGTCAATATGTTTTGCTCGCTTGTGGGAAACCGGGTTCTGAGTCATGAACAAGGCACTTTTGTTATCACAAAGCAAATTAGGACGATCAGGAGGCAAGGCATGAAGTTCTCTAAGAAGATGAGTGATCCAAACAATTTCAGCTGCAGTATTCGCCATTGCCCGATATTCTGATTCACAACTAGAGCGAGAGACTGTAGGCTGCTTCTTTGCACTCCAAGAAACAAGATTGCCACCTAAGAAAATAGAGTATCCATATGTGGATCGGCGAGTATCTAAACAGCGAGCCCAATCAGCATCTGAATAACCAATAATGGAAGAAGTGTGCGGCCGAGTATAAGTTAAGCCAAAAGAGAGAGTGCCTTTGACATAGCGAAGAATGCGTTTAACAGCTTGAAAATGAGCAACTGTAGGAGCATGAAGAAATTGAGAGACTTGATTAACAGCATAAGATAAGTCAGGACGGGTGATAGTCAAATATTGCAAAGCTCCAACCAATGAGCGATAGGTCGTAGGATTAGTACAAGGAGGCCCGTCAATAGTGAACGACTCATGAGGAGCTAAGGGAATACTAACAGGTTTAGCATCTGACAGGTCAGCACATTGAAGAATATCCTGAGCATATTTGGCCTGTGTAAGAAATAAACCCGAGTCAGTGTAGGCAACCTGAAGTCCCAAGAAATAATTTAGAGCACCCAGATCCTTAATAGCAAACTCATGGTTAAGACGAGAAATAAAAGTGTTGATATC
Source organism: Flaveria sonorensis (assembly GCA_025506505.1). NCBI lineage: Eukaryota > Viridiplantae > Streptophyta > Magnoliopsida > Asterales > Asteraceae > Flaveria > Flaveria sonorensis. Next base: position 54,841,720 of record CM046432.1, on the reverse strand, counting down.
CGATTCATTATTGCCAGTGAGAATTAAATCATCAACATAGACGAGCAAGTACATGAGACAAGAACCCTTCTTGTAAACAAACAAAGAAGTGTCAGCCCGACTACAAATGAATCCAGAGGAAACAAGAAAAGCACTTAGGCGTTGAAACCACGCACGAGAAGCTTGCTTGAGACCATAAAAGGCTTTAGAAAGCTTGCACACATGATTAGGAAAACGAGAGTCATTGAACCCAGGTGGTTGCTCCATGTAGACAGTCTCAGTGAGGTTCCCGTTTAAGAAGGCATTTTTAACATTCAGTTGATGTAGTTGCCATTGATTTAAAACAGCAAGGGAGAGAACAATTCGAACTGTTGATGCCTTAACAACGGGGCTGAACGTATGACAATAATCAAGACCGGGAATTTGAGTGAAGCCTTGTGCGACCAAGCAAGCCTTATAACGTTCAATGCTGCCATCCGAGTGATACTTAATACGATAGACCCATTTGGAGCCAACAACATTCGTGGAGGACGGGCGTGGAACAAGAGTCCATGTATGGTTATGATGAAGCGCATCAAGTTCTTCATGAATTGCAGCAAGCCATTTAGGGTCCTTGAAGGCAGACTTGAAACCACGCGGTTCAGTAATTGAAGCAAGAGCAACATGAAGTGCATGCTCAGTAAGAGAAGCAAGATCCGCTCGATGCTTGGGTTTAAAAATACCTGACTTGGAACGAGTTTGCATATGATGAGCTGAAGTAGGCACTAGAACAGGAGGACTAGTATCGATTGGGCCTGTGGCCGTAGCAGTGTGTTGGGCCGGTATAGTAGGTTGGGCCGGTGCAGTAGGTTCAGAATCGGAAACAGAGGGCCCTTGATCTGGAACATTGGGTTCGTGGACTGAATGTTGAGAATGAACACTGTGCTCAACAACCGGCTGTTGGACCGAAGCTAAAGGCTCAACATAAATAAAGGGAAGAGGCCCAGTAGGATCTTTTGTTGGCATGGAAGTAGTTGGAGGATGCCGAGAGTGTCCAGCTGGAGAAACAAAGGAAGGTTCATCAAGAAAAGTTGTAACAACCAAAGAAGAGAGATCAATATTCGGATAGGCACCAGCAAAAGGGAAAACTGTTTCATTAAAACGTGCATGCCTAGAAGTAAAGATTCTGGAGGTCGACGGATCCAGACAACGATATCCCTTATGCTGCGGGCTATATCCAATGAAGACACAAGGTAAGCTTCGAGGTTCAAGTTTATGCTTGTTGTAATCACGAAGATAAGGAAACACCTGACATCCATAAGTGCGAAAATTATCACATTGTGGATGCTGCTGAAATAACAACTTGTAGGGCGACTCATTGTGCAATAGAGGTGTAGGTAGATGATTGATAATATATGTCGTAGATGTGAACGCATCAACCCAATAAGTGGCAGGAAGATGAGCATTAAATAACATTGCCAAGCCGGTTTCCACAATATGTCGATGTTTCCTCTCAGCACGTCCATTTTGCTGAGGCGTATAAGGACATGAAAAACGATGAAACGTACCATTGTCCTCAAAAAATTTTCAAACCGTGTGATTAACAAACTTAGTTCCTCCATCACTTTGAAAAATCTTAACCTTTCGAGAGCACTTTGTCTGAACAAGATTGAGAAAAACTGGCAAAACAGAATAGAAATCTATTTTTGATTTGAGAGGATATAACCAAGTAAACCGTGAAAAGTCATCAATAAATGCAACATAATAACGATAACCATCTTTAGAGCAAATAGGTGCAGGACCCCACAAATCACAATGAATCAAATCCAATGGCACAGAAGCACATTTTAAATTAACCTCAAAAAATAATCGTTGTCCTTTTGCAAGTTGACAAGGAGTGCAAAGTATAGGTTTGGTAACAAGGAAGTAACAGTTAAAAGACCTAACTTATTCAATAAAGAAATAATACTAAAAGCAACATGTCCTAGACGAGCATGCCACAACTCGTAGGAGGCTTTATTGGAACGTCCAAGAGAAGCAACAAAGGCTTGTGGGGAGTCCTTGAGCACGTACAAACCATCACCACAGGTGCCTTCAGCTAGTACCTGCTTGCTTGCCCGATCCTGAATATGAAAATAAGAATCCGAGAATAAAACATCAACTGGATGATCTATAGTTAACTTTCTTATAGACAATAGCTTCTTCGTAAGACCGGGAACCACAAGAACATTACGAAGAGTAATATTGCGAGCTATTGTAGACGTCCCTGTGTGTGAGATAGGAAGTGTCTTACCATTACCAAAAACAACACAATTTTTACCTTTGTAAGGGGTGGAATTATGAACCGTATCTGTAGGAGGAACCATGTAATCAGTGGCACCTGAGTCAGCGCGCCAATCAGGAGAATTATCTGTCACATGACATTGAGCATGAAAGGCTTTGGCTAAGGACTCGTCTGAAGGAGCTTGAGACGCAAACGAATGAAGCTGAGGGCAAGTGTTTGCAAAGTGACCATTTGTACAGCAAAGCTGACAGTGTGGTGGTCGACGCTGCTGCTGTCCTCGACCACGTCCTCGTGAAGACCCACGGATGCCAGAATAAGAGCCACGGCCAGAACCACGAGATCGTTTTTTCGCATTGAAGGCTACGGCAGGGGTGTCAGAACCATGCAAAGATTGGATAAATAACTCCTGACTTACGGTTTGAGCCACAAGATCACGGAACGATGGACGAGCTCGTGCCGTGCGAATGGTGGTGGAATAAACTTCATAAGCCGGACCAAGACCACAAAGATATCAATGTAAGCGATCCATCTTATCAACAAGATGACCAATAGCTGCAAGTTGATCACATAAAGTTTTAAAGCGACGAGAATAGTCGGTAACCGAAGACGTACCCTTTTTAATCAAAGGAGGGAGTCACATAACGAGTGAATAGGCTCAACCGAAGCATTGTTGTACGCCCGTTCGAGTGAAGTCCAGATGTCACGGGCACCTTTGAGACCAAGAACTTCTGCAGCAGCTTCTTCTGTAAGAGAGGATTTAATTAAAAGAACCGCTTTTTGATCTTTATCAGCCCAAGCGGCTGCATCAGGATTCGGAGAGGATTTGCCATCAACAGTAATCAAGGCTGGAGGCGGGGAAGCTTCGGTGGAGACATGAGCCGATAGCTTATGAAAGTCGAGAACTAATAGCATCTGTTCTCGCCATACTAGGTACTTAGAGGAAGAAAGTTTCATGTGCATCATGTGGTTAAAGGCTGTCATGGAGAAGAGTGTTTCAGAGGGGGTGGATGATGAAGCCATTGATGATAACAGGATCGAAAAGAAAGAAAAAAAAGACGGCAGGAAGGTTAGGGTTACGAGAGGAAGAGGAAAAAGGATATGACTGATACCATATAAGAATTATAATGTTTGACCTCATCAATTGAATGAGGGGAGATATGTATTTATAATAAAATATTACAATAATAACTCATATAATATAGAAGATACACAATAATAAAAAGATACATCAAATATATTACAATAATACTTATTGTTAGCTAATACTAATGAATTAGTCCATGAAGTGCGAGTGGCATCTAAATAAAAACTTAAAGTGAAAGCGCATAGATTTGACACACGTTTAAGTGGGAGGGAGCTTGAGTTAGACACATCATCGCACACAACGATTGACTCTTTATAAAGATAATAAATATTAGTGCTATATACACGTTAAAAAGAATAAAACTCTTATTTTTATGGTATACTATTTTTACAAAATAATAAAATATGTAAATGCTTTTTGTTCAAATGTTTTTTTTTTTTCAATTTTCATCTTTTTTACTTAATCGTGTATATTTAAAAAGCTCCGATCAAATATGAAGTGGAATTTGCGTAAGATGCCTGCAAAATGACAAACGTTGATCACACGATTTAAATTGTACGGCGATTACAAGAGTCTAACTCATAGAATCAACCCTCAATTCTTAGCTTTCTTTTTTTGTTTAAATGAAGTTTCTATCATTTTTTTTAACTCAAATAACGTTTTATACTTTATTATTTTAAAAAAATTATATCATAAAATTAAAATTTTATTATCTGTAGTGTGAGTTTATCTTAATGTATAGTTTTTTTAAATGTTAATGCACATTATTTATAAATAACCCTATATGAAAGTTTAATTAAAAAAATACACGCCTCACCCAAATACTTCTACACATGAATAAATCACTTGGCATACTAACCATCCTATATAAATATATATCAGAAGGAACAAGAAAGAGACCATATTCCTTCATGCATAGAATGCTACATAAAGGAAACGGGTGCATCGAAGCATGTGAATTTTTCTCGAAACAAGTTGAAGACGCATGGAAAGTTATAAATCAAGAGTTGCTTAGGCCAACATATATTCCTTTTCCCCAACTTATGCCTGCAGTCAATTTTACACGTGCGTGTGATGTCTTTTAAAAACAACAATGGATTCACTAATGCTGATCAAGACATAACTGGCTACATTAAGTCACTTTTCACTCATCCTATAGTTGTTTGAGATTATTGTCTTGATGCAAATAAAGATACTTTAAATGCAATGTTATGAGAAATGAACCTTGAAATTAAGGTTCGACTAATGCACGTTTTAATATGTTAAGTAAGTTTTTTTTCCCTTAATCCACTTCTTAAAGTACCTCAAAGCTTGTATTCATTTATTGTAACTCCATTTTCATTAATACAATAGTATTATCTTTACTACTATATAAAACAAAATAGATGGGCAAGATTAGAATTTCACTTTGTTTGTAAGACGCGCCTCTTCCAATGCCTGCCGTTCCGGTGCTCTCCCCCGTCTTTCCGATCGCGGCTCCTGGTGACCGCCTGGTGCCTTCAGTTGGCAGTTCAAATGTGATTGAACATCCCCATTCAAACCCCCTGCCCGATTCCAACCCCCACCCCCACACGTATATATAACCGTTGGCGCAAATTCAAATAACCCTTGGATGCCACTAAAGTCGGACCTCAGAAACTCAAGTAATAAAGAACACCCGATTATCCCCTGCATGTTGTTCTTGTTCATAGATCCACCACACTTGAGGGCTTTGAAGATTCGAATGGATTGGAGAGTGCTTTGGTCCAAGAACAGTTGCCATGGGTTTCCGCAGTGATGGTTTTTAGTGATTCCCCAACGTTTCTAACAATCAAACAGATAGATTGTTGGACTTTTGGTGATTTGGGTTTTTGTTTCTTCTTTCCCATTTTCGTTTTATCAATTTGAGGTTATCATTTATGTGTGTCTAACCTTTACTCTGCTTTGATTCTGATCTATATTGCAGGCTGCTATCATTCTCGCTTTAAAGTTTTTATTATATGTTCAGCTTTGTTTTTGGCTTTTCTTCAGTTACCTGCACTATTTTATGTATGCTTATACACCGAAATCCGTTCACCCCCATCCATTTGCTCACCACCACCGTTGGATGTCACCATCGTCGAACATCTGGTATCGAGGTCTGCTGTTATCTTTCATGTATGATTGAAGTCTTGTATGTTGTTGTTGATAAGGTAAGCAAGCCTTTATCTTTGGCATTAAATCCCTTGCTTTTATTATGATTGGCATATTTTGTACTGTTCTTTCTAATTGTACTGTCATTTGGGTCTCAAAAGTTCATACGGCCACTTCATTCTACTTTTGCATAATTGCTTTTTTTGTTTGAAATTCTTAAACTATGTATGATATAACTAACTAAGAATTTGACATATTATCACATAATTGTTTCTTTTATGTGTGTTAAAGATGTTTGAATTTCATTTCTGATTTTGTTAACTCTTGAATCAAGATGGGGAAATTGACCCACCTAGAGGATATGACAAGGTGTAACATACTTAACTTTATGTATTTTTTTTTTTAACATTTTTGTAAATACTGAAATATTTGTTCGGGCGTTTACTCATTAGTTAACAATTTGTTCTATTTTTATATAGTTATTTTAGATACCATATAATGATCAAGAATTATGTCTTGAAGCTTAAACAAATGATCAAGAGATGATTAAAACAGCTTTGAACAACCTTAATTGACTGGTCATGATTCATGTCGCTAATCGTGTATAGAGAGTGAAGCCCAAGAAAAACCACCATTGATAACATATGCAGATTTAACTTTAAATTATAAGCAGTTGCATCTTTTAAACAAAATATTTTCATATTATTTTATTGCTCTTTTGGTCTAATTAAGGTCTGATTTTATGAACAAATACGTTGTGTTTTCAAGGAGTATTCTTCTATTTCGAAGCAACTTCATTACTCATTCATGATTTCTACATCTATCACATTAGTCCACCTGGGCATGGGGTGTTAATTCTCATGTAGGACTCCATAATTTCTACATCTATCATATTAGTCCACCTGGGCATGAGGTACTAATTCTTATATAAGGTTGTTTGGATATTCATTTTGACCTTGATTTACTTGACATTGAATATATAGAACAAAATGATTGGAGTTGTATTAATTAATTAATCACCTGTTTGTGTTGAATGTTTGTAAAATATTATAGGAATGTAAACTAACAGAAGTACTATACAATATCTTATGAGAGGATTGATAAACTAACAGCATTGAGTACCACATTGTAAGTTGTCGTAGCCGTGACATCGCATGGGTTCCCTACTAGCAGTGTCATATTGTAATTGTTGGAATTATGTATTTGTTATATGGTGAAACAAGAAATAATATTTTTTTGTTAGAGCTCAAGTATTTATTGTTTTAGTTTAATGATGTGAAATACTTGACATCATTTATGTTCTATGACATTGCTTTGATGTTGGTTCTTGAGAATTTTGAATAAATAGTTAATTCATTTAGGGCCCTGACTAAGTTTTAGTTGTTCAATATAGTTTTAAAGTGTAATTGAAATCCATATTTTTGTATATGCTTAAGTAATGTTAGTGGGGTTCAATATTTTATTTGTTGACATGTTCAGGCTTCTACAATTTTCTACATCACCATAAAAGTTATAGCTCATTGATATATAGGTCATTTTTATAAAGCATGAATAATGTCAAATTTGTTGTTTCTGGTTGAAAATTCGTTGGTTATGTGTTTTGGGGGATGATTTAAAAAATCCTCTCTCTATCGTTCTCTCCATAAATTTTTTTGCATATGCTATGATTTTTACATTGATATTTTAGAATCATGTTAACATCCATGAGCAATTACCGCTAGGAATCTGTATCATCTAAGCTATATATTAATATCTTTTGGTAGTTCATGATTCATGGCTAAATCATTTTATCATTAACAAGGTCACTCTTTGATCTCCCAAATATGTGTAATTTGTTGGTGTATTGTTGAAATTTTATGTTAACATCATTTACTTTAGTCTAAAATTTCATGAACATCATTTACTAAGTGCTCAAATCCCAGATCGCATTGGTCTATACTGGAAGAATCCGAGGTGGTATTAACATTTTCCTATACAGCCCTCGTAATTTTAATTCCCTGAGCTTTTTTTCTTTTTCTTTTGACTTGATGTGAAATACTTAATATGATTTATGTTTTATGACCTTGCTTTGATATTGGTTTTTGAGCATTTCGAATAAATAATAAATTACTGAAAGCTAATTTGTCTTTTTGGATTCAGGTTGAAGGTTTGCCAAGTGAGTTGCAAAAAATATTGGGGCCAAATATGAGCTTTGTACCAGATAACACATGTTCACCAAGTATACTCTTTGTACCAAAAAAGTGGTTTTTTCATTTGACTATCTACGACTGATAAACTGGTTGGGTTTGTCTATAAATGGTGTGATGGTTTTTTAGCTTGAGTTCCTTAATGAAAATAAAAATACATATCAGAAAAGCAATATCGTTGTATCTGCATCTAGCTTAAAAAGATGAATAATCAAACTGATGATTTTTGTATTATTTATGCTTCTCATACATCATCACTTGTAAATAAGTATGAATATGTAATGGGAGGATTGGAGACAAGTTTTATAGAATATTCCTATGGAACTGATTGAATGTTTTGTTATAAACAGGAGTTGAAATTCGATGTTTATACATTATTCCCGACAAACTTGACCCAAGTGTATAATTTTGTACAGTTTTGTATTTTAATTTTGAAAAAAATAAGTTGGCTTGTGTTAAGCTTTATTATTAAGTGGTCAAGATTGGCAAGTCAAAAGGTTAAAAAATAGGTTCATGGTTCAGGTTGGATTGAGTCAAAAGCTTTACTATTAACATTAAAGCATCTGATTTCATATATGTAAGATTTAGATAATCTTGCTATCTTTATATTCATTACGGTGTTTGAAAGATCGTATTTGGCAGCTCGTAATTGAAATAGGAGTCGAATGCTGATTTATTGTTGCTAGATGCTGCTGAGTTGAATTTAGTTGTTGAGTTGTTTTTCCGCATTAAAGTTAACATTTTCTTTTTATATTGTGAATATATAATTTTGTTGTTATTGTTGGTTATAATTTTACACCAAGTATATATATATTGTTAATTTGCATTACACTTACAGCGAGTTTGTGTTTTCTTCTTGGGATTGTTGTAATATGTAGTCCTTTATGCAGTGTTAATATCACCATAATCAGTGTTAATATCATCATAAACAGGTGTTGCAACTATGTAGGAGGCTTTTGACAAAAAACTAAAATTACATATTTTGGCCCGTACCTACTTTTGTTAAATCCCATCTTGACTCATACTCATCCTGACCCTTTGTTTTAATAGGTTTATCCTGACGCAAACCCATCTTGACTAGACAATTAATCAATTCAACCCCTTTATTTTGTCACTTCTACTATACATGTCATATTGTATGCATGTATGTTAATTACTAGAGCTGTTGTGCAAGCGGTACAACTAAACTTAGTGTATGAATATGCTTTAATTAATCACATAAGTTTTATTTTAGTAATGTCAGAATGGTAAAAGATTAAGCCATCAACTAAAACTATGTTTCCCGATGGAGTATGCGTATGAACTCAGGTATTATTGTGTGGGGATCTTTTTGTAAAGGCTATAGAAATATTAAAATGGGAGTGAGTTAGTGAAATTTGTTTGAATTAGATGCAAATGAGAATCTCGATCTTTGATCATATTCTTAATGATTGTGCATAAAATTGGTTACATTGCTAATAAAAATACAAATCAACAAATCAACTAACGTTGCTCATTTGGTAATGATATGAACTTGAACAATGGTGCAAGAAAGCAATTGATGAGGTAATTATTAGTTTATCATTTTTTCCAACCCACATACATATAAACTTTAGTGTTAGTGTACTGTTGTTAGTAGAGTTTGCGCTTTTTAACAAATGTTTCATTTCAATAGTGACTTAAGTTTTTTTATTTCCTTTTCATCACTCCTTTTGCTTTTATTAAGTTTTTTAAAGCTTTTCTTCTATAATTTTATTTTGTGCTTATACTTTTACAGTAGTTTGTTAGATTATGTTGTTAATTTACACTTTTACAGTAGTTTATTAATAAAATATTATTTTTTAATTTTGTAATGGTTATAATGGATAAATTTTTGTTGGTATACTTTTGAATTAAGAAATGATTGATATTAGGAATTTGTTTTTGCAATTTCATTACGCGTTTATCTTCTCGAGATAATATAGTTGACTTTTTTACAACGTAAAAGACTTTGCGATACACATAACTGTTTTCTTTAATTTAGATTTTGTATTATTTTTATTTTGTTTTTTTTAATTTACGTCATAACAAACAGAATCGATACCGACCAAAATCGAATTCCCGCTGCATCACGCGGGTTTCCCAGTAGTGATATAATAAACACAAACAAATACTAAATCATAAACCAGTACAAGGATAGAAAGCCTTACAAACGGTGTACACATTCTAGTTGATTTCAGCACAAGTTTAACACACAAGCACATTATATATACTGTAATTTTGAAGATTGATGAATACTGTTTACCAGGTCAAATCACATTTGACAAGTGATTTAAACACTTTTGTACAAGACACTTCAGCGTGGCTCCTTATTTTTTTTCCCCTTTGTTATCTTTTTTCTTTTTTTACGCAACTTTTTTGTTTTTTTATTCTTTTGTAACTTCTAAAATATGATACTTTATGAAATTGCGAAGATATTGTTATCACGTACTTATCTTTGTCTACGTTACAATATACAATTTAATCAAAACCGAGCTGTGCACAATAATGAACAAGTCATTAGTGCATAAACATACAAGCCGTCAAAGCTGTTTTAAGATTTTTGTTTTTATAGCTTTTTTTTTTGTTTTCTCGTTACCACTTTTAAAATATAATGTTTTACGAAATTCCATATTTGTCATGGCGATGTACTTATTTTTATCAACCATTCGATTTTGAATTTTTTTTCAAAGACGAGTTGTCAATAGCAATGTACAGATCATCGAATAACAATTGTACAAACCAAAGCTAATTGAGTATTTCATTGTTTTTACTTTTAAAATATGATTTCTTATAAAATTCTAAATATGTAGTTGTTGCGTGCTTTTTTTATATCCACGCTCCGATTTAAAATTTATTTAAAACCATACAACATGTTTATTTTTTATCTATGTATCAGTGTAAATTTTATTTATAACCGTACGCTAAGCCATCATAGCTACTTTATAATTTCATTTGTCTTTTACTCTTCTCATTTTTTTTAATATAAAATATATCATTGCAATATGTTTATTTGTATATTGTTTCAACATAAACTTATTCAAAATCAAGCTTTACAAATTTCTCGTCCTATAGACACCATGCCGATAAGAGAGTTTACATCTACTGTGTGATACGTGTGATCCTTACCCATGATTTCCATGCACATTCTTTTCCAATTCCATTGTTTCTATAGTTATTGTCAACTAGAGTAGTGGGTTACTACATGCAGGTTTATTTTAAGTTTCAACTAGAAAATAAGCTTGCGTGATGTGCGGTGTTTGTAAACTTTGTTACACTTATTATGGTGATGAACAGTGACATTAATGTGGTTAAGTACATTATAAAAACGTATGAAGTTGTGACAACTCGGTTTTAAAGGTTGAAATATAGATAGAAAATGGTTATATAATAGTACCAATATTTTTGGTCGGTATCAAATTCATTCTTCATGGTACCAATGTGTTACCGTTAGTGAATATAACGTACGATACCTTAAAAAATAACATCTTTTGAATACAACACTGCTTTAATAGAACTTATACTTTGATGTCAAGAATAAAAATAAACACAACCATATATTAGTGTTTTTCTAAATCATAATAGTAAAAATACAATAATGGGTTAAAAACATAAATTATATATATTACAGGTTGTACACTTGAAACTTTAGAAAATTAAGCGGTAAAGTTAAAAATTTGGTGAGGGTGTAAAGTAAAAATCGGTCATCGAACTTAATATATAATTTACACTATAATTTCTTGCACTATCTCCATGCATCTTATTATTTAAAGTACACTAGTATTAAGGTCCCGTGTTATAACAAGAGACGTAAAATCATGACGAGCAGCACCAATGGCACGCCGCTGTCAGTGACCATCAACACCGAAAAAACTTGTATTAAAAGAATAAAAAATAAAAAAACAAATCGAACTAAAAGTAGACGTAAAAACTTGAACCATGCAGGCGAAATATAAAACATATAAACAATAAATAAGTCGATCTAGGAACAACTCCTTGTGACAGAGCCGTTAAACGTGGGGAAAATAAGCATAAAACTTTTGAACCACGTACGCACGTTGCGCCGTGTTAACTCGCAAAATTAGACTGAAATGTAAAATGAAAAATTTGTAAATATGATAAGTATATGAGATCAAAGTTGAAAGTAAAAAAAATATTGGGGTAAAATTGTAAAACATGTAAAATTATTGGGTTAAAATAAAAATATTAAAGTTAAAATAAAGCTCCTACGGCCTAAGTATATGTTACAACTAATAATTAGTGTGTGTGTAAGTTATTTTTGTCCCTAAGATTTGTTACATTTAGTCATTTTCATCCAAAAACATTCTTTTCCCCTTTGTGTCCTTGACATTTAAAAAACTTAGTGTTTTCATCTATTTTCGTTAACCTCGTTTATTTTACCAGTTAAGTGACCATCACATGCGCCTCATATGAGATGCATTTATGTACTTTTGTACCTCACCGGGAAAAAAGAAAACCTAAATAAACACTGTTTGATTGTTCCTACCATCCAAACATTGTTCGATTGCTTTCAAGATTCAAAGTTGATATCCACTTAACATGTAAAATAAAAAGGGTTAATGGAAATGGGTGAAAATAACAAGTTTTTATAATGTCACGGACACATAAGAAATAATTAAGGTTTTTGGATGAAAATGATGAAGGCACCTAACCTCAAGGACAAAAATAACAATTTACTTTATTATCTAAGTGAACTTATGCACCCTAATGTAGCATGGTAGTAACGTACTCTGATTCTTCAAAGGAGATTCAAGTTCGATCGTCACCCCAAGTATACACATTGGGGTCAGCGCACGACGATGATCGGGGGAATGTCAATAAGGGTTCGAGCATAACGTGATTTAAGGTAGAGATGGTAGTTTGAACTCGTCCCTTAGCTTGGTTTAGAAGAATGAGTCACTTGCCTCTTGCGACATTTTGGGGCGACAGTGCCGCAGACCAGTTAGCAGGTCCGAAAATACTCATTTATGTAAGTGTACTTGATGCTTGCATTAAAAATAAAAGTGAAGAAAATTGGAACAATTTATTGTCTTTCTCATCTTATTTTTTTAAAAGTGTTATTGATTTGTCTTCTCAAACGGCCTTGTATCAACTAGTGTTTGATGTCCACACTACATGATGGGGACATGCGGGTTAAACCCGCAACTTGTGAAGGTAGGTGTAAAACAATGTTTGTACAAGCAAAAGATAAAATGATAATTTGAAAACGTAGATTGAACCGATGCTATGCAAGAGGGGATTTGACTTCACTGGTCCACATGACATGACAATCCAACAAAGATTAATTACTGTAGACACTATTTTAAAATCTAATCGATCCTAGATTAGATTACATAGATCACTTGTGTACTTTCTCCTAGTCTAAAATACACATAAACAGATAAACTAGGGATTTTAGTTTTCAAATTACTCTATACTTAAAAAAGAAAGGAAATGAATAGTAAACCGTTGATTATTTAATCTTCAGTTGGAAAGTTGTTGCAACTTCGTGGTGCCGTGACTAACAAGCATATAAGCAAAGAGTATAATCGATGTAACAAGCATGAAACCGCATCGGAAATTGTCCGCTACTTGGGGAGAATACTCTCATCACGGGTTTAAAACGCGTCCGATAGAGGAAGGTATCCAGCCCTTTATAAAGAGACTTTTTGTGCCCATTCCCAACCGATGTGGGATGTTACATCCTCCCCCACTTAGGAGACCAGCGTCCTCGCTAGCACACCGGCCCAGCCCTGGATCTGATACCAACTGTAACAAGCAGGAAACCGCACCGGATATTATCCGCTACTAGGGGAGAATACCCCCATCATGGGTTTAAAATGCGTCCGATATAAAAAGATTTCCGTTACTCTTCCCAACTGATACCTCCTGTACACGTGTTCCTCTTTCTTTCCCTGAGTCACCTTTTTCGTTTCTGATGATGCAACCTCTGTGTTGCATGTTTCTTCGCCATTCCGATCTTTATCCTCTTACTTTGGCTTTTGTAGGCAATAGGAAAGGGGAGCCGGTGGCTCTCATCCGGTGAGTCCACAGCTGGATGTGATTCTTTCAGAGTTGATATAATGCATCGACCTTTCATCTTCTATAATAAAGATCATTGCCACAATCTTTACCAGGAGAAGATGGAGAGTTACGCTTGGCGATGGTGTCATCCCAAATACGGTTTCCCTCACCGAGTTACGATACTGAAGGACAATGTTGGTTTCCTTGCTCCCGCTTCCTCATCTGCTCAAGAATTGAAGAAGGTAATGAGGGTGTGTTTTGTGTGTGAATTCCCGTTTTCTCTTAAATCCATTAAAGCCGTAAGTTTTCAATCAATTTGTGTGATCTAATGTATATTGCTTTTGATTTTGGGTATGCTTTAATTTGAATTCTTTTGTGGATGCCATCTACGGTATGTATTGAGTAGATCAACGTTTTAATGTTTATTTTGTTTGTAGTTGAGTTAGATATAATTTGTTTTATTCGACGATATAAATTCAAATTACTCCACTTTCAACGAAAAAATATTTTGGAGACGAGTCGGGTCGGTACTCTATAATACACCATTGTTGCCGCCGCCGAGTTCACGTTTATTGTAAAATCTAACTATTGACCCATATGTCATGTTTGTCGCTAGATTGAGTGTTTATCAATTTCTAAACCACTCAACTTTAATTAAAATCATTCATAAAGATATTTTAGATCTTTTAGAGAAAAAGATTGAGGCTAGCTTAGTTATCAACTAACACACGCTATTCATGTTTTTTTTTCCTTTTCTGTCAATAAATTTTTATACTTCTAAATCATAGTTTGCTCTAAACAAGTGACCTTCAATACTTGAAATTTCGTATGTGGTAATGGTCATTATTCACATTTGAAGTAGTCTTCTAAATTGTTTTCCTAATGTGTTTTCATATCATCTATAATTCTAGGCTATATCTTTGAGGTGTAGATTTCTCTTTGTTCATCACCGATATTGTCTGAAGCAAGGCAACTTTGTCAAACGTCGTGCAATATGATATGCTAGCACGTAACATTAGAGGATAGTCATAACTAATGTCTGGTCTACATATACCTTAATGTTGCAACACTTTTCGACTCAATAATGGTCGATTTCAAGAGGATTGAAAAGGCGTACAATTCTATGTGATCGTTTGTATTTGACATAGTATAATACGGAGTAGTACGCAAATGATCGAGACCACACAAATGTGTTTCTTAGTAAACATGTGTATGTTACATACACATGTATGGTTGTAAACGAGTCAAATCGGCAAGTGAGTTACTTGAGATTGGCTCGCTAAAAGCTTGTATCAAGCCGAACTCAAGCTCAAGTTAATTATGGCTCATTTAATAAATGAGTTTTACATGTCGATGTCGAGCCAACTCATGAGCCTAAATAAAGCTTTTATTTATATAATTTTTATTTAACATTTTAGATATATATATATATATATATATATATATATATATATATATATATATATATATATATAATATATAATTAATAATAATTATTAAAAATAGTTAAATAACATGTATTATGTTAGATATAAAAAGTATGATTATATAGGTATAAAAATAGAAATTAAACAATATACGAGCCAAACCCAAACCGAGTTCAAGCTTGAAAATATTCTCACAAGCCAAACTCAAACTTTAGAAATAAAGCTCTAAATAAACCAACTCGAGCTCTTTTAAATCAAAATAAGCCAACCTCAAGCTCCGCTTGACTCGTTTACGCACAGCTTAGTGATCCCTTGAATATTTTCAACGGATTGAAAATTTCACACACACAGTTTAATGGGACTAAGTTTTCATAGAAAAGTTCTTTATATGAAGCAATTAAAGTTTCAGTTTATTAATTATGTACTCCCTAGGAGCTAGGTATGCTACAGTTTTAACGTGCAATTTATGTACACGTTAATAGCATTCACTGTGAGTTTTTTTTTCCGAGTAAATTACTGTTTTAGTCCCAATGATTTAAATAAAATTACGGTTTCAGTCTAATAGTATATTTATTATGCTAACAAGTTTTAAGGTTTGTTTCAATTTCAGTTCACACCACTAATACCGTTAGTGTTTGTTATGTTAAACGATGTAAAAAGACATTTGTACCCCTAGATTGAATAAAAAACCCCACTCCCACCCTCTCTCTCTTTTCTCTCTCTCTCTCTCTCTCTCTCTCTCTCTCTCACACACACACACACACACACTACTTCTCTTTAGAGATTCCACCATCACTGCCACCTCAAGGACCACCACCACCGCTTGAAACTAGTCGGCCAACACCAAATCCGCCCCACCCCAAAACCTTTTTCTCTCTCACTCTCTTACTCTCAAAATCAAAACCCTAACCCAGTGGCCACCCTCGTCCCCAAACCGCCGCCTCCCCACTCGCCAGGTCATCACCACCACCACTCTCGCTGCCACACCATCGTATCCCTTCTATCCACTGTCGCACCACCACACCCCATTGCACACCATCGCTGCTCGTGTCTTCATCCATCACTAGATAAACAAGATAGAGAGAGAGATAGAGAGAGAAAGAGAGAGAGAGAGAGAGAGAGAGAATAGAGATCTAAGGGTTTCATGGTGGTAACCGATCTCTTTCTCCCACACAAGATAACCTTTTCAAATATGGAATTAGGGTTTCATGGTGGTGGCCGACGGCTTTCAGGCGAAGATAATGGTTTGATGGTTATAATCATTTTCATCCAATAGTTTAAAAACATCTGATTTAACCATATGGTTTGAGATTTGTTACAATCACATCCAGACCGTTAACTCCATCCAATATTACTAAATTTATTATTTTAATAAAACGATAATATCATTGGATTAAAATGATTACTTCTATAAAATATCCAAAATATTTTATATAAATATTAAACTAATCATCATACCATCACACCCCACCTACCCCCTTCCTTTCCACCTTCTCCACGTCTGCCCCCATGACCCCTATAACCACACCACCATATACACACACATATAAACATATGTATATGTGTGTGTACTCTCTAGAAAACCACCTCTAACGATGGTTGTAGTGGTGGTGGTGGTGTGGGGCTACCGACGATTTGGATGAGTGAGGGTGCCGATGGTGGTGGTAGTGAGTTGGCGGTGGTATTGTGTGGCGGTGTCTATGAGTTGGCCATGGTGGTTTGGAAATGGGTGTGGTGGCAGAGTGGTGATGGATGCGGTGGCTGTGTGTCGATGGCTGTGCGGAGGTTATGGTGGGGTGGTTGACAATGGTTGTTGATGTGTTGAGAGAGAGAGAGAAAAGAAATATAAAGAGTGAGAGTATATGTGTTTTTGTGTCTATATATAAACATATTATATGTATATTGATATTGTAGTAACAATTTAAGTCCAATGGTATTTTTGTCTTTTTACGTACAATTAACGGAATAAACTGGATGGGGGTTTGCGTCCCAAACTTAATTATGACAAATCTCAAACCATAGTGGTTAAATCGGACGTTTTTAAACTATTGGATGAAATGGTTATAAACACCAAAACACAGAGACTAAAAGCGTAATTTACTCTTTTTATTATTATTTTGTATTTTAATTATAAGGGTAAAATTTCATTTCAAATTAATTTAATAGAAAATTCTAGCGGTGTGAGTGGTGTCGACTGAAATTGAAACAAACCTTAAAACTATTGGACTGTCAGCGTAATACATAAATATTGGACTGAAAATTACATAAATGGTTCATGTGATTTACCCAAATTGCATGGTTGGTCCTTAATTTTAGAAATTACAAAGTTAGTTTAAATTTTTGTATACTCATTATATTTTTTGTCACTGACATTAAACTCATTTAGTTTTTATGCATCTCATAAGCTTTGGACTAACTTTTAAATTCAACTTTAGTAACCAAAAGTACAATGCTCACATAAATATTTGGACTAACTTTGTAATTTTTAAAATTTGAGGACCAAACTTGCAATGACTACATAAAATTTTAGACTAAATTTGTAATTTTCAAAGTCTGGGGACTAAACATACAATTTGATCAAACCTTAGAGACTATTTATGCAATTCTCTCTAAATAATATTTTTTTATACATTTATCATTATATTTTCTCTTTTATTCACTTATAATCACTTTAAAAAAATATTAAAAAATTATAAGAGGTGAACAATATCTTACCAACTATACAGATAAACAATAATATTTGCTCTCTATTCCACTCATAACAATTCCATATAATATAGAAAACACACTCATAAATATATAATAAATCGACCGTGAATGCTCTAACCCATATATTATCTAAATAAGCCAAAAACATGCAGGCAGTGGGTTTTAGTGTGCATATTGTGGCTGTTTTATTGATGTGTGGTTGCGCATCATTTCTGTATGTGTGTGTTTTAGGTGATGCCTACATATGTAATGTAAGCAGCTTTTACACAATGGTCCAGCAGAATAACAGAACTAACTCAAAAACAGTATATTACTCCTTTATGATCTCCAATGTATATTACAACATTCTCCAGATTCCCAGCTTGTTATTTAATCTAAAATAAAATCACAACTTTACAACATATAATTTAAGACAGAGTTCATCAGTTTTTCATGGTGTATTGGAGTACATCTCCGGTGATCTGCAAAGAGCAAAATAGAGTTATGTTTGCAAATGAATCAATACATCACTAAAACTTAGGTTTCAGTCTCGACCCTTTATTTATTAACGAGTCAGTTTGGATTATGCCTTATCTCAAACGGGTTGAAAGTTGCCCAAAGTCTAATTAAATGCATACAACCTCCTAATTAGTTGATTCAAATACTATCATTGTAATAATATTGTTTTTGTGATCATAGTTAAAGCTAAGTAATTTTTATTTGTGATCATAGATAAAGCTTAGTAATTTTATATCACACTTGAAAAGCAGTAATTTAGATAAAGTAATTGTGGATGGACCCGACCCGACCCCAACCTGTTACACAGCCCACTCGTGTTGCACCACTAGTAAAACTTAACAGCAAGACAGGGAATTAACGAGGTAACTAACCTTTCTTAAAGTGCCATTTCTGCTTGCAATGCAGCAAGTTCATCTTCCTCTGCTTTGTTTTGGTGAGGAACTGGACGTGTTGGTTGCCTGCCAGTTGGAATATTCACCGAGCAACAGGGGCAGTTGTTGCAGGTTGGAGAAGTTGTTCCTCCAACTCAGCTCCTTCTAGTTCTTCAAGTTCAGCTTCCAGTTCATCCTGTTTATAAAAAAAATAATTCAGTTTATTAGTAAGTTCAGTATCATTTCCATTACTGAACTAATATGGTGCTAAAAGATAAATCAGATATTCATAATCACAATTTAGATAGTTTTCAGTTACACTATGGAATATCATTAATCTTCATTTACATTTTACTCCCAAAATTGACTTCAAAATACCAAAAGAATTTACGTAATTAACTGGATGAGACTTTGAAAGATTTATATGACTTGGTTAATCAGAATCAAACCAAGGCTATATCAAAAAAGATGTCGGGAATGTTTCTGCTGTTTGAAGTTGTAATAATCATATTAGTACCTGACAACTTTGATTATATAATAGATAAAATACCAAAAAGAAAAACACTTTAGGTTAAAAAAAGGGTAAATAACTAATTTATTTACCCTTGCAGTATAAATGTACTTGGGAGTTGGGAGGATAATAGAAGTGGGGATGGTACCTCATCAAAATCAGCAGCTGCACCCAATGGTGTAGCCAATGCCTCCTGTATTTGCTTCATATTTTCAGTTTGTTCATTAATCTCATCCATGGTCTTGTCAACATCATCAATATTTCTGCATCATGATCATTTTCGAATCAAATAATAATGTCCAATTCAAGAGGAAACTAAATTGAGTAAATGGAAGCTATTCTGTACTGATCAGAGAGCGACGGTAAGATGGAAGAGAGAAGGGGTGAGGTGAAGGTGAAATAGTGTGGAAGAAAAATGGTTAATGTGAGGGGGAGGGAGGATGCTTTTGAGAAAGAGTTGGTTGTTTTTAGGGTATGTGAATGGAGCAAGATGGAGAAAGGGTGGGCAGGTGCCATATAAGCATGTTTTTGTGACACAAAAAACACCCACCATTGTGGGTGCTCTAATGAAATAAGAACACATGTTCCAGAAAAATATTTTAACATAGGCTTTTATAGAGTTCTTGGAGCATCATCTCTGATCATTAGTCATTACACTTGGATGTAACGATCAATTACATTAATTGCCATGTAGATGTGAGAACTTTGACCCATTTACATGTGTTGAGATTTGGGTTATAGGGTTAAGCACTTATGCTAAAGGACTTGACTAAAAAAGAAAACTGGACAAATGGCTCTTAACAGCTGAAAGTCACCATAAGGGTGAAAATGCATAAAAACCCAAAACTAATTTTGTTATAGAGAAGTTATTATGTATCAATACAGTTTTTTTTTAATAATATTTACTAATTTACCACATTATACTTAGGAAATACAAAAGGTAGATAGAAAAGGTGATTGTTGCTCTACCCAATGTCAGAACCTAAACCATTCTGACCGCAATAAAAAGTTCAGCTGTTTTGACTTGTTATCCAACCCAAATCAGCCTTTCCATTTTTAGCTAGGCTTTTAATCACTAATCAATTATTCAATTGCTAGGCTTTTAATCACTAATCAATTATTCAATTGTCCTGTTGAGAATAAATATCACCCAAATCGAACCACATTAGGTGTGTGGACTGAAATGGCCAACTCAGACAAGTGGTGCCACTTTCTTAACTTCATGTTGTTAAGATTGTTAAAGCTTAATAAAGATAAGCAGAGGAAAAAACAGAGTAAAACTCACGTTGCCTTTTGCATGGCCTTCATCGCTGCTGCACCTGTTCTCAAAGCATCAACAGTCTCTGTGGTAGCTTTTGCACCTTCTAGCATAATCATCTAATATTCAGGTTCAAACAGTTCATTAATTCCATTTGGCATGCATGCATAATCCTTAAAAAAAACATTTACTTATCACTATATATCACCTGGTCATGAATACGTAACTGGAAGTTCCCAAGCTGTTCAACTTGCTGTTCATAGAGCTTCTTCCTCTTTAAACATTGTATTGCCGCTGAACAACATTAGACATATCAAAAGATCGACACTTCCTTACAATGCATAAATTAGGTTTTTAATTACAATGACATGAGTACAATCTGTAAAAGGATATTATTCTAGAACAGTCTTATCTATGGCAGAATGAACAAATGTACACAAACAGTGCATGCATCATTCATCTTTTAAAAAATTATGCTGGCTGTATTCGTGAAGCAGAAAACAAATAAAGCACTTACTGCTTCGTGTATATAAATAGTTAATAGTGTGTATGCGCATAATATTATTCTATGAAAATAAGATTAAATGAACTTCCAACTATACCCCTTTTATTATGTGCTTTAGTATATTCTTTGGCCTTCTCCACCTCTGCAGAAGCCTTCTTCAAAAGTACTTTCTCTTTCTTCTCCAGCATTTCAAGTGTCTGCAAAAGAACAAGATAAGGCAGATGTCTAAAAATGCAACATATATCAAAATCCTTATCTTCAGAGAGAAGGATGATTATAAAGCTAAGAGTATAGCAAAGATAAAAACTTTTTCATTCTGACCATCGCAATAAGTCGAGGGAAACCTTAACTTTAGAGTCCAAAACAATAACTTGTGTGCCATAGATAGCCTTGTCAAAACGCCATAAGTGTAACATGATAAAATCGTCACAAAAATATATTAAACAATCACATTATGTCTTCCCTATATTTGAATCGTTCTACCTACTCTCCTTTGTCCCTTCACTTCTCTTTTCTTTGATGATTCAAAATATGGGATATTGGCTAAATGATTCTCAAAGGTGAAATGTTGTTTATGTCAACTAATAATTAGTCGATGTTTTGAATGTAATCATTTATATTGATTTTTAAGATGGAAAACATAGGGGGTGGCGTAGTGATAAGCACTTGTGTCCCTCTAGCACACATCTCAGGTTAGAATACAGCTTCCACTGTTTTCCGCATTTAACCCCTTTGAAGACCACCTTGCCCTACGCAAGCCACGTTTTACATGATCTCATTGTAGACTCCCATGAGTTTTCTAGTAATAGGTTCTCATGGATTACCCGGAAACAAGATTGAAAGCATATATAAGCTATCACCTATGAATCGATTTTCAAACTTGTGTTTGTTATACTTGTACTATGTCGATTTTCCTGCTAGCAAATTTACAATCGTGTGATCCAATGGTGACTAGAAACACAAACACCCTTAATCCAAAACTATAAATGGATTACACAAGCACCCTAATTCACCAATTTCTTACTGATAAGGGATTCAAATTACTTTAAAAATTACACAAAAACTAAAATGGATTAACAAATTGGATCGTAATATTTCAAGATAAACTCCACCAAAACAGATAACAAAAGGCTACAAATCGAAACAATATCGTTTACTCTCAGATCATACTAATCATATAACGAAACACAACTTTTACCTCGTTTAACTTGTCTAATGTGTTACCGCATTAGCTTCTTGCTTAGGTTTTCCAAAAACGCGCGAAAACATTGTTGCTTCTTACAAAATTCTCCTTGGGTTAAATCAACTTATCAACAGAGTGAGAGAATCTTCAACACCTGCGAATATAATGAAGTATTTAGATCTACGAACACAGAACCGAATTTCAATTCACAAACGCCCAAATTAAATCTTTGCATATACAAATATACGAAATTTCAGTTGCCGGAATCAAAATCCGATCATCGGAGAAACCTTTACCTCAAATTTTGAAAGAATCGGAGTTGGATTCAAGTGATGTGATCAGAGGAACAAAGGAAAAGCGATTGAGTTCGATGGATATGATATGGGTTTTGAACTTGCAAGTTAATGGGTATAAAACTACAAAGTGCATTGATTGATTGATTTACGGTTTGGAACGAACCCGACCCGATTAAGAACGATCTTTCACGGATGATTCATGAACCGAACCCGACCGAATAGAAATTTTACGGACCCACTCTTTCTTGCTAGGCGTTCATAGGTTCTTACTTGACTCCGGTTCAAAACTTTTACCCGGAACTATAATAACGATAATGATATGATAATAATAGTAACGTAAGAACAACGCTCTTGTGTATATGTAAATGAGCGTTTTATGTTAGTTTTTGAGCACATGTGACTTTCGAGAATGACATAATATGTTAGTGTAGTTATTTTTTTAAGTACAGTCGTAAGACGGTTATGTGATTGTTTATGTTTTTTCTTTACATCTTTTCATTATTTCTTATTTATTTTATACAACTACGTTAGATCATATAGAGGGGTGATAGGTGCCCTAACGGCTTCTTGATCGATGGAAATTAATGACACGTTTTTTAACGTTCATTACATAAAAACCACCCAAACATGATTTTTTTAGATAAAGTTTTCTAAATTCATTGCTCGTGAATTTTGTGAAGACACGCACAAGGTGGGTATTGAATATTTAAATGAAAGCTGGATTCATACACTCATGATGTTGAAGTTTACACCACTGACATCTGTAAACTATCGTTTACAATACGTAAACTACAGTTTACTCTATAAACAACGATTTACATTTGTATTTACTTTTATTTAAAAATTGATATTTTTTCCTGGTTTGGACACATCTTTGCAAACTAACAAAGTAAATGCAGTTTACAAATGTAAATTGTAATTTTGACCGGTCAAGCCGATAAGTGAAACCTATGTTCCTATTAAAATTAGTAAGAGCATTCACACAAGTTTTCTTATATTTATCCTTATATTAAATTAAAATTATTAATTTTTTGTCTCTTCTTTTCAATTAGATAATTTTTTTATATCTTTATCATTATTTTTTTCTCTTCTTTACTTACAATTACTTTCAAAAATTTATAAAATATTTATGAGGGTTGAACAGTGTTTCATTAAATTTACTAATGAATAGTACATTTCTCTCTCATTTACTTACAACCACTAACAACCATTCATATAGTTTAATGATTTCACTCATAAAATTTTAAGGAACCTTCCGTGAATGCTGTAAGATGGGTTACATATCGTTGATATAATAAGATATAATTCAGAGTATTCATAATATGTTTAACGTAACTAAATATAACTTATAATTTTACTAAAATCACCATCTAATAAATTTACATCAGATTATTTATAAAATCTTCGACGTATTAGAGCATTCACAACCATTTTTTAAAAATATGTGAGTAGAGTCCTTATTTTATGTGAAATGGTTTTGAGTGGTTGTGAGTGAAGAAGACAGAAAATATTACTGTTTATCTGTTAAGGATTGAGTGTTCAACCATTATAAATTTTTTAATATTTTTAAAGTGTTTATGAGTGGAATAGAAAGAAAATATAATAATAAATGTATAAAAAATATTATTCAATTGAAATGAGATAGAAAAGCAGTAGTTATTTTAATGTAATTATAAGTATAAAAATAAGAAATGAGATGTTAGTGCTCTAAGTTGCAATATCTTTCCTTATATTACTCAAAAACATTAATTTTATTGTCTTTTCCCTTTTATTACTTTCTTTAATTTAAAATATTAAACATCCATCATTAAAAGAAGTAATACTTTTGAATACAAAAACAAAATCCTAATTTATGCTTAAGTATTGTTGTTAAAATTTCATTCACGTATTACTGTTCTATTTACGAAACCTATATTGAACCTTCATTTTTTCATATTCGAACCATTCATTTTTTTCATCTCTGTACATTTCATCATCGATTAAATCATGAGATTGTCAGTTTCATCGATGGGGAGGAGGATACATTTGGTTTCTATTGGCGGTCAAAACCCATTGCAAATGGGTTGTATAGGGTAGGCCATCAACTCTCGTCGCCCTCTCCCCTGTATCGTGATTTAAAATAAGAATCTTGCCACTAATCCCTAATGGCAAAGTGACAAATTGAGATGACAAACACAATGAACCACATGAGCGTATCTATGGTTGGTGAAACTTTGATGTCGATTGCAACGTTCTCTTTTTTGTCAAGGGTGGTGAAGCCCAAAAGCAGAACCTTTTATTCATTTCCATTCGATTAAAGTTGGTTATTTGGGTAACTTTCTGTAATTAAAAGAATAACTTTGTCAAGTTACATTTAATATATTTTAAATTAAATTAACAAAGCTAATGTTTTTAAATAAAAATAATAACTTCCAAACCTTACATAGAGAAAAAAAAAAAACCTTACAAACAATTCACTCGCCTAAAGTTTCAGTATATTTTCAAAATATTCCAAATGCTCACATCAACAACAGATGAAACAAATCATCATTTTTGTGGTGCACACATTCATCAAAACCAAGCTTTTCATTATTAAAATCTAAAATCAAACCCCCGATCTTATCCCCCCCACCATAAATAACCTCATCACCGTTCAGCTCACCGTCTGACCACAATCACTCACAGCTATGGGCGTAATAATCATCGACGGTTCGACCGTACGAGCCTTCGTGAACGACGAGCCTCACTTCAACACCAGCGTCGACGCCCAATTCGCCGCTCTCGACGCCAACAACGACGGCGTTTTATCCCGATCCGAGATGCGTAAGGCCTTCGAGTCCATGCGGCTGCTGGATGCTCACTTCGGCGTCGACACCGCCACGCCGCCGGAGGAGCTCACGCGCCTCTACGACTCTGTGTTCCGGAGCTTCGACGGCGACCGCAACGGCACCGTGGATCCCGAGGAGTTTAGGGCGGAGATGAAGAAGATCATGCTGGCGGTGGCCGACGGGCTGGGCTCGTCGCCGATTCGGATGGCGGTGGAGGATGATGACCAGAGCTTTTTGAAGAAGGCGGCGGAGCTTGAGGCCGCGAAGATCGCCGGTGGCTCTTGATCCCACTGTGGCGGTGGCGGTGGCGGTGGTGGTGACGGTGGCGTTGACCAGGTGGTGTAGTTGTTGTAATTTGGTTCAGTTTTACATTGGGTTTTTTTTCCCGTAAGATGTGTTGTAATATAGAGTATTATGGTGTATAATAATTGTGTTTTTATTTATTTATTGGGAGTTAAGAGCTATAATATATTAGTATGGTCGTCTTAAAAATTTATAATTTTTTTAGCAAGCTGATGGTACATTTTATTTGAATTTCAAATCAAAATTTGACCTTTTGTTTTTGTTTTTTCCTCCCGTGACAAGAAATCCTCTCCACCACCAAAAGTGTTTAAAATAGTTTCTTTGTTAGAATTTGTGTGTCATTTGCTATATATTTCTTTTGTCTATGATAGCATTTTGTTATTTTGGTTTTTGACAATAACACTAATTATGATTATGGCTATATAGTGTTGTTAATTATTTTATAAATTGATTCATGTGACACTGGTTTAATAAAATAAAGTTGTGTCAAACCGTTTTGTCACTCTTCAACTTCACCTACCTCCTCCCCCTCAAAAAACCTATCCGTGTCTAATATCATGGTCTCATGGATGATGGTTGATTTTTGTTCCCTCAATCAATCAACACCTACAACTACTTGTTTCGTAAATCAATCAACAGCTTATGAATCGATCAACATCTTATCGCCATTCCTCCTCTGCTCTCACAACTCCCACGAGTCTTGGTCATCTTTGTGGCTTTGTTGAAAGATATGGTCTTTTTTTTTTGAACAAATCAGGAAATTTCATTCATCACAACTGTAAAACCGGAACAGGATACAACGAAAAGAAACAACCCTCTAGCAAGAAGTTAGAGGGATACAATTTGTATAGTGTTTTTTTATAGGGCTCTTGTTAGATGTATTAACATTTTTTGTTAAAGTAATTAGCATGAATTTGGCATATTTGGTTTTGATAATATCGTGTCTTAAAACTTCACGTGTTTGATTGGACTTTTAGTGGAATAACACAAAGAGATCATGCATAGGTAAGAGATGATGCTATAAAAAGGAGGTGTTACTCATAGAATATTCTTGAGAAACAATTGAATTCACAACCAGAGTTATGTTTAGGAATTTAGAAGAGCTTAAAACGAAAATTAGCAAATAGAAAAAGGAGTACGTTGCAAATTTAATGGGTGTAAAAGTAAGCTCAAGCTCTCGAGTTGTAAACAGGTTGGTGATCCAATAATATCCTTACATTTATTAAAACAAGCTTTGTATAAAATCATTCCGATTTAAACTTTTAACGAGTTAATCTCCACTAGCCAAGAAGTGATGCAATAACATCCTTACGTATATCAAACCGTAGTATTCTTGTGTCACTTCTTACCTATTTTTATCATTGAAATATTATCTACCATAAAAACTAATGTTAAAAAAATATATTATTTCAGTGAGAAACTTTTGATCATTGCAAATAAAAAACAAATACGTCGCCTGAGAGATTCGAACTCTCGCGGGAAACCCCATGTACTTAGCAGGCACACGCCTTAACCACTCGGCCAAAGCGACTTTTTATGCTTAGAAATTTATCATATATATTTATAAATACTACCTTCATCTAAACTCACCCGAAGTTCACCATGAAGAATTAAGAGGATTTACTTATGCTTTTAGTTGTAGTAGGAACCTCAATGGCAATGGTTGGAGCAATAACAATTTATTATTCTCATAATAATGTTAATATTTAACAATAATAATACGTACAATAAGCATGCCTCCACGAATCTCACGAGAAAATGAGCCTTTTGTTCGTCAATTTAAATTCAAGAAGAATGACCAACTCTTACAATAATGATAAATATTTAAAACGAAAATAATACAAGTAAAATACAAAACCATCTCTAAACATGTGATTTAATAAGCAGGATAAAGCGGAAACACGTTTTGAAACTAGAGTCACGAATATCAAATTACGATTAAAAAAATTATGTCAAATCAACTTTTGCATAAAAAATATAAAAATAAGAGAAGTTCAATAAAAGATTTATAAACTTATGATCTTATATGTTAATGGCATTGTTGATAGTCCGTTGTAATAGTGATATGAATCTAACTTTTTGTAAGTATAATATCATGTATTATTCATGAGTAGAATAATTAGCATATAAAGTACATATTAATTAAATCAAGCATCACATTCGTATAATTGTACAATAATCAAATTTCTAACAACTATTTAAATCTATCTTTGACTTTTGACTTTTCCAAGGATGCATGCCATAGTGCCATGTCACCAGGACCAACCTATGTAGATCAAGCTGTACCCAATATTTTTATAAATTTGTTTGGTGCATTTTAGTCATGTGGTCAATTTCATATAATTTCCTTTCCATTTACCTTCATATGTCCCTATCTATTCTAGAAAGTATCACAAGGAGAGCCCAATTCTATAACTTTTAGATATTTAACACGTCAACTAACACAAGTGGTATTTAATATTTTTAAAAGCTATATAAAAACATTTAGGTGCAACTTATATTCGTTCAATTTGCAGGAAAGATAGAAGAAGACTCAATAACTAAATATATTAGACAGTGTTGTGTAGATTGTTAATTATGATAATATAACGTTTTTCTAAGATGTTACGTGTATCCAATGCAAAACTTTAAAGCGCAACACTGTTTGCATTTACACCCACAATACATGGTCGAATATGTTACACATGACACGTCATAAATGACAAAGCTGACATTATAACAAGCTCTCTAAATTTAAGATGAGTTCGTCCTTTTTTACGGACATTCTTGAACAAACTTTGACGGGTCACACACTTTCCATCAAAACACAATATCCTATTTAAACATTATTACGTGCGACTCTCAACATTGATGGAGTAATTTAAATTCAACTACATAACCTTTTAACAATAACTTAGCAATACGTACGAATAATGATATAAAATTATACTCTTACAAATCAAAATAACAACTATAAAATAAAATATACATATGGTCAAGTCAATTAATTACAATCCTATAATTGATAACTTACAAAGGATAGGTTTAGCCATCACCATCAGTGGTAAACCAACTTTGAAATATGAATCTTTACAAGTGGTAATACATTTTTTTGCCGGGTCGTTTTTCAGATACCCGTGATAATCCTAGTCAAGCTACGCATATTACATATAAAAACCAATACTAGATAAATTAAAAAAAAAAGGATTTCTCTGGGACACCTGATTATGGTATCCAACATGTGGGTTCGTCCTTGATTTATCTAGAGACATAGAAAGCGTAATTAAGTAAACATCTTGGTTACCAACAATTTAACTTAAATAGAAACAAAACTTACGATGTTAAATTAAATTTGTTATCCAATTGAGTACAAGAAAACTTAATTCAACAATAACAGAAATAAAGAAGACGAAACTTCAATAATAAATCAATAAAGAATTTTATTATCAAATGATTATCGTGATTGTAAACTGTTGTTCATCCTCTTTCAAGATTACACAGGATCCCTATTTATAGCGCTAAAGACCAACTAATTATAACGGTCAAATTACACACTCAACATATAATTGATAATTTACACTTAGTACCCTAGACTAATACTTCCGAAGCAGACATAACCTTCGGAAGATTCTGACTAAGCTTCGAAAGAATCAGATTAAGCTTCGAAAGATATACTAACATCGGAAGAAACACTTGTTTTGCTTTTATATCTCACAATCTGCACCTTAAAACCAAAACAAAATTTTAACCAACACCTAATGCATCCAAGCAAAATTGAAACTTGATACCAGGTAAATATTTAGTAAACATATCATTGGATTCTCCAAAATAGACACACTTTCCACTTTCACCTTCCCAGCATTCACCATATCCCTTATGAAGTGCAACTTCACATTAATGTGTTTTATCCTCTCATGAAACATGCTATTCTTTAACAACTGGACTGCACTCTGGTTATCACAATACACCACTGAGTCTGCAATATCAATTCCCAATTCCGAAACAAAACCATGCAGTCACATAGCTTCCTTGACTGCCTTAGTCAAAGCTATATACTCAGCTTCTGTGGTAGACAATGCCATTACATGCTGTAACTGGGCTTTCCAACTAACCAAGTTACCCAACACTTGAAATGCATACCCTGTAATAGATTTCCCTCTATCCAGGTCCTTGGAAAAATTTGAATCAACATAACCAACAATCTGCTTACTCTCCACATGTCCATGATCGCCTAATACCAAACCATAATGTTTAGTACCCTTGAGATACCTCAAGATCCATTTCATAGCAAACCAATGAGCTTTACCTGGATTAGACAAGTACCTGCTAACTAAACTCACAGCATAGCCAATATCCGGTGTTGTATACACCATCAAGTACATCAAGCTCCTAACTACATTGACATAAGGCACTTTTATCATATAATCAACTTTATCATCAGACTTAGGAGAATAAGAGCTTGACAATTTGAAAGAACAGCAATAGGAACAGCTACTGGCTTCCCCTTATCCATTCTATAGTTATTTAGCACCTTTCCAAGTAAGAGCTTTGAAACAGTTTCAACATCCTATGTTCCCTATCTCTCTTGATTTCTATGCCCAAAATCTTTTTTTGCTTCACCCAGATCTTTCATCTCAAACTCAAACATCAACATCTTCTTAGTAGCTTCAACTTCTTCCAAGTCTTGATAAGCTACCAACATGTCATCAACATACAACAACAAATACACAAATTTGTTCAAGCTGTATTCCTTAAAATAAACACAACTATCATAGTTGCTTCGATTAAAACCATGAGTCACCATATGTTCATCAAACCTTTTATATCATTGTCTAGGGAATTGCTTCAGCCCATACAAGGACTTCTTAAACAGATACACCTTATCTTCCTGCCCCTTAATCTCAAACCCCTCTAGCTGCTTCATATATATTGTTTCATCTAACTTCCCATGTAAAAACGTTGTTTTCACATACAACTGATGCAACTCCAGATCCATAGAAGCAGTCAATGACAGGGTAACTCTTATAGATGAACGTTTGACGACAGGTGAAAATATTTTATTATAATCCACCCCTGGTTTCTGTGTAAACCCCTTAGCTACTAATCTAGCCTTGTACCTAGGAGGTTCACTCTCAGAAATCCCATTTTTCAGTTTAAACAGCCACTTACATGACACTGGCTTGTGACCATCAGGTTATCAACCAACTCCCATGTGCCATTCTTATACAGAGATTCCATCTCTTCCTCTATGACCTTACACCATTCTGAGCTTTCTTTTATAGAAATTGCCTCAGAGTATGATAAAGGTTCATAGATACTTTCTTCTTTAGCAGCTACAAAGGCCATTACAGACAAATCAGTGCCCTTTCTATATATGAGTAGAGGTACCACTTGTCTTCTCTGCCTGTCCCTAGCCAATTGATAATCATCCAAACCATCCCCTTGGATATCAGTGGTGAGTTGATCAACACCTTTATCACTCACACCCGCTGCTCCACCTCAATCTGAACCCCACTCTGCTCTCCAACTTCTGAACCCCTTTTTCTCTCAATGTCTTTATATAAACATCTTCTTGGAAAACCACATCTCTACTTACTATCATCCTAGGTCTGCCACCATCTAGCCTCCACAATCTATACCCTTTCACTCTATCAGGGTATCTTAGAAATACACATTTGCAGGCCATGGGTTCTAGTTTTCCTTGGTTAACATGAGCATAAGCCAATGATCCAAACACTCTAAGGATACCATAGTCATGCTTTCTACCTGACCATGCCTCCATAGGTGTCTTCATGTCTAATGCAGCTGATGGAGATCTATTGACTAGATAAGCTGCAGTGGTTACAGCTTCAGCCCAGAACTACTTGGGCAAACCAGAACTGGACAACATACACCTTACCTTTTCAAGTAAGGTCTTGTTCATCCTTTCAGCCAAACCAGTCTGTTGTGGATGACCAGGTACAGTTCTGTGTCTAGAAACACCTTGAGCTTTACAGTACTGATTAAACTCATGGTTATAAAACTCCAGCCCATATTAGTTTTTAGCTTCTTGACTTTTATTTCAGTTTGAGTTTAAACAAGGACTTTCCATTCCTTGAACTTACTGAAAGCATCATTTCTTATTCTTTAAGATGATCACCCAAACTCTCCTTGAAAAATCATCTATCAGAGTCATAAAGTACCTAGCACCACCCAGAGAATCAACCTTAGCAGGTCCCCATAAATCAGAGTGAATGTAGGCTAATATCCCACTAGTGACATGCTTAGCCCTTGTGAATTTGACCCTCTTGTGTTTCCCATAAATACAAGTTTCACAAAACCCAAAATCTTAATTTTTCAACTCAGTCACAACCTGTTGCTTCTACAACT
Source organism: Flaveria sonorensis (assembly GCA_025506505.1). Classification (NCBI taxonomy): domain Eukaryota; kingdom Viridiplantae; phylum Streptophyta; class Magnoliopsida; order Asterales; family Asteraceae; genus Flaveria; species Flaveria sonorensis. Next base: position 54,809,859 of record CM046432.1, on the reverse strand, counting down.
CTACCAGTCCTTGCAGACTTATATGACCAAGCCTCTGATGCCACAACATGACCTTAGAACTACTATCACTAGAGGCAGTTACTTCCCATAAATACAAGTTTCACAAAACCCAAAATCACAATATTTCAACTCAGTCACAACCTGTTGCTTCTGCAACTCTACCAGTCCTTGCAAACTTATATGACCAAGCCTCTGATGCACAACATGGCCTTAGAACTACTATCACTAAAGGTAGTTACCACATAGGACTCTACTACACCAGCACCATCTAGTAAATAGATATTATTATCCTTTCTATTACCAGATAGTACCACCATTGATCCTTTAATCACCCTAGCCTTACCATCCCTAAGACTAACATGGTAACCAGATTTCTCCAACAACCCTAATGATAACAAGCTTCTTTTAGACTAGTAATATACCTTACATCATGAAGATCTACTTCAATTCTATTCTTCATCTTTTGAGTCACTGTACCATGACCCACAATCTTGCAAGGTCTATCATCTCCTAACTTTACAGTTCTGAGATCTTCAAACTTTAAATCTTTAAAGAACTCCTTAACATGTGTCGTAGGGTATGAACAACCTGAATCTGTCACCCACTCATCCTTGTTCCCACTGTTTGTAACAGCCAACACATCTGTACTCTCATATCCATCAGAGACATCATCTTGTGCATTATGACTAGAATGAGATTTTGACCCACTTGATTCACCCTTCTTTCTCTTTCAATCGGGAAAATCTTTCTTAAAGTGCTTCTCTAACCCACACATATAACACCTTCTCCTGGACTTGGATCTTGACTTTGAGACGCTTTTTGGCTTGAAGTTTCTCTGTTTGGATCTTCCCCTGACTACCAAGCCCTCTTCATCATCATCTTTATAATCAGTTCTCTTTTTTAATTCCTTTGAATTGAGAGCTGCCAACACTTTCTCCATGGTAAGGGTATCCCTACCATACATTAAGTACCCACAAAGTGCTCATAAGACACTGGGAGAGAGGTCAAGAATACGATCGCTTGGTCATATCATCCAACTCAACTTCTATGTTTCAAGATCTAATAGAATTCGTCAGTGTGATGTTCAGGTAAGGATCTATCTAAAGATTATGAGGCTGATGTAACCAAAGATCTTCCAACATACACTAAGGAACAAGGATGAACTTGCTTCGGAAGCTTTACACTCTCTAAAAACTCTAAGTGTAAAGTCTTCCGAAGCCAAAAGTTCAGAAGAAATTACTTCGGAAGCTTTACACTTAACAAGAAAATATTCCAAGTGTAAAAACTTCCGAAGCCAAAGACAAGTTCTTCCGAAGCCAAAGATGAAGTCTTCCGAAGCTTCAAAGACAAAGTCTTCCGAAGCCATTTTGCTGTGAAGACTGATTTTTCGGAAGACAGAGAAAAGATGCTTTCTCTGATCTACTTTTGATAAAGCTGACCAACTTTCTGCTGCAACTCTGATAACTCACCAACTTGTATGAGTTGGTGAAACTTCCATGCTTTAGTGAATAGTAGATAAAGTCTTTGTCTGTAATTTTCTTCTTTTGTTCCTTTAGACTTTTTGTACTAGGAAAAGTCAGTGAGCTATGGCATGTCATAATCACTAGTCATGGCATGTCATAATCACTAGTCAAAAGGCAATCTGCCTTTTGACTCTAGATTGATCTTGTTGTCTAGATTAGTCAATTCCAACTGTCCTTCCAAGTATTGACGGTTGTAGGTTGTAGTATAAAAAGTCTCAGGTCCTTGTATTTTAATTATGCTTTGAACACTTGTAATAGAACTTGAGATCAATATACAACATCCTTGAAAACTAATACTTGTGTTATTGTTCTAAGTTCTGTCTTATTGTTACTTGTGTTCCTTGTATCTTCAAAGTTTCTGTTCCCTATTTGAACTGTTAAGTGATCTAAGATCACTCCTCTTGTGAAACTAATTTTGTTAACACCCTAACCGGTCCTGCAATTGGTATCAGAGCATTCCAGGCTCTTGATTGTAAGATCTCACCATCTTAAATCCTCTTAGTTTCACACTTCACTTAACTTTTCAAATGGCAGCTATCTCAAAGGCTGATATGGAAACTGGAACTATGACAAAGTCCCCACTGATCACTCCTGAGGATTTTGATACTTGGTGCCAAAGAATGGAAGGCTTCATCAAGTCTCAAGATTCCAGGATGTGGGAGTCTGTTGTCAATGGACCTTATGTACCATGCACCACTTCAGCTGCTGGTGGTGGTATGATACCAAAGGAAAGGGATGATTTTTCTGAAGAAGATTGGAAGAAAATTGATATTGATCAGAAAGCTATGACAGCCCTTCAAACTGCTCTTCCTAACTCCATCTACAGAGGTTTCAAGAAGTGCAAGACCGCCAAACAGCTATGGGATGCACTGAAGCTGATGTATGAGGGGTCCAATGAAGCCAAAGAAAACAAGAAGGACCTCTTGAAGCAGCAGTTTGAAAATTTCACCTTCAAGACAGGTGAAACCATGACTCAACAATACTTCAGGTACGTTGAGATTGTGGATACTCTAGCTGATGTTGGAGTAACCATTGAGAATAGAGATATTGTTAGGAAGTTCATGTCCTCTCTTCCCAGACAATGGACACACTACTGTGTGGTCATTAAGAGGACTGAAAACCTCAAGACTCTTACTCTCACTGAGTTATATGGAATACTCAGTGGATACCAGATGGAGATGAACATGCAAAACTCATCTGGTAACTCCAACACTCATCAGAGTTCAGCCCTCCATGTGGTTGAAAGGGATTGCAGAGAACCACAGCACCATCTCATCTGCTACCCGGACAAATCACAAAAGGTCCTTTCATCACCTTTCCGGAGACACCAAGGGAAGGCTACATCCCTGGAAGCCCATTCCAGGAGACAAGTTCTTCACAAGCTTTTGTGTCTTCTGATGAAAGTTCAGGCAACTTTCTCTTCACTTTTGAAGACCTGGACTGTATCCATCCAGATGATCTGGAATATATGGAAATAGTCCAGCAGATGGCTCTACTCACTCATAGAGCCCAGAAGTTCTACAAGAGGACTGGGAGAAGGTTTCCCAGCAATGCAGCCAGTGGAAAGTTTAGGCTGGACAAAAGCAAGGTGAAGTGTTACAACTGTAACCAAATGGGACACTTTGCCAGGGAGTGCAAGGCACCAAAGTCAAATGGTGGCCAAGCACAATCCAGGCCAAACTACACTGAGGGAGCTCACCAGAATGAGAAGCCAAGACAGCAAGCTGCAGTTGCTGTTGAAGAAGGAGGCTTTGACTGGAGCTTTCAGGTTGAGGATGCTTCTCCAAACCAAGCACTAATGGCAGACCATGATGAAGCCAAGGTATTGGAACATCTTTGTACTCCTGAATGCATTGCTAAAGTTAATAGATACAGGTCCTATAACTTAGAGATGAGATCTGATCTTGAGTCCTTAAATATCTTAAAAGCTGACTTTAAAAGAGCTGAAAATGATTATAAACTTAAGATAGAAGATCTAGAGAAAACCATTTCAACTCTTAAGCATGAGCACACAAACTACAGGACTCAAATCAAAGATCTCATCTCAAAGTTAACTGAATGCCAGGCTGAGCTTGTGATCAGCAAAGCCAGGGCAGAAAAATGTGTTCTTGAAGAAGAGACCTTCAAGAACATAATATCCTCATCCCTACATGCAAAAGTTTGTTATCAGAATAAGCAGGGACTGGGATCTACTGAGATAGCTCCTCCACACACTCTATTGTCTGTAAGATCTCCAAGGTGTGGAACTTGTGAAGATGAGCTTCCCCTCATAGACCCCATTGTTGAAGAGGATGAAGAGGAGATAGTGAAGGATGACTCAGAGAAGAGTGAAGAAGATCATCCTAAGAAGGGTCACTATTCTCCTGAGGAGAGGAAAGAGTCTGGAATGACCAAGTCAAAGAGAAAGAACTTGATTAGAAGAGCTAAGAGAAGATCAAAGAAGGCTCAAGAAATCAAGGCCACTTTTGACTCAAAGCAGAAACAAGTGTTTATTTCTGCAGGTTTTGAAGTGGTAAAGACTGAAGACTCAACTATGAACTATAGTATCAGGAGTTCTAGTTTAGTTCCAAATCATTCCAGCAAGAAGAAGAAGATTGACCAGCTGTGTACCACTGCTACACAGCCTGAACCATCCAGCTCCAAAAGCAAGTCTCTCCCTAAGAAGCTTGTTGCATCATCTGTAAAGATGAAGATAGGGAAGGAAAGTGATCAAACTCAGTCTTGCTCTCAAACGAAGACTCTCAGAAGGAAGGAACTCAACTGTGTCATGTGTGGTAGTACTTCTCATCTGGCCAAGGATTGCAAGTACAATCCCAAAAGTACCATCCACATGACCAAGAAGAACACTTCTGAGAAGAAGAAGGAACAAACAGCTTCGGAAGGAAAATATGTTTCCTTCGAAAGCTCCAAAATGAAGAATAAGACAAGTGAAAAATTGTCTTCGAAGAAAAGTTGGTCTAGGAAGAAAGGAATGCTTCCGAAGTACTGAAGCTTGCTGCAGTGAAAGCAAGATCTTCCGAAGGTCCAGTCTCTAAGACTTCCAAAGTTGTCAAAACTTCTGAAGCTTTGAAGGTCAGGCCCAATATTCTAAAGGTGGTGTGGAAGATGAAGGAAGACCATGTGACTAAAAGTTCTTCATCAACAACAGCAAATGATCCTCAAAGCTTGAATATAGGATCACTTACTGTTACATTGTCTTCAACTCATTTTAATAAGCCCAAGACCAATGAGGATTGGGTTTCTAAGTGTAACTAATCACCTCTTTTTGTGCAGGAACAGCTAAAGACCAAGAAGAATGTTTGGATTATTGATAGTGGCTGTTCCAGGCACATGACTGGCAATGGTTCTCTGCTTCAAAATTTTGAGAAAATTGATGGAGGACCAGTTGCTTTTGGAGGGGATTCTGGTGGTTACATTTCTGGAAGGGGCAGAGTCACAAATGGTAAGCTCAGCATTGAAAAGGTAAACTTTGTCAAGGAGCTTGGATACAATCTTCTGAGTGTATCCCAATTTTATGATCAGAACACCATATGCTCTTCACTGAGCATGAGTGCATTGTTCTCAAGCCCGGGGTGGCCATTCCTCAAGAGCATATCCTGCTCAGAGCCCCCAGGAGAGGGAACATGTACAAGATGGATTTACATGAAACATCTCCCTCAGGAGAAGTTTCTTGCTTTCTGTCTAAAGCAAATAGTGATGAGTCTTTCTTTGGCATAAAAGAATGTGCCATGTAAACTTTAAGAACATGAATAAATTGATTAAGAATGATTTGGTAACTGGAATGCCAAAGAAAGAGTTTACAAGTGATGACCACTGTGTTGCATGCCTGAAAGGGAAGCAACACAAAGTGTCTCACAACCAAAGGAAATGAACTCCATCACTACTCCCCTACATCTATTACATATGGATTTGTTTGTCCCCACCAGTGTAATGAGTTTAGGAAGGACCTCTTACTGTTTAGTGATCACAGATGATTTCACAAGATTCACTTGGGTCTTTTTCCTTAGAACTAAGGATGAGACCCCTGAGATCTTGAAGAATTTCATTCTGAAAATTGAGAATCAATTTGATCACAAGGTCAAGACCATAAGATGTGATAAAGGAACAGAATTTAAGAACCAAATCCTTGATACATTTTGTGATGAAAAGGGTATTACAAGACAATATAGTGCTCCCAGGACTCCTCAGCAAAATGGTGTTGCTGAGAGGAGAAACGGACACTTATTGAAGCTGCAAGAACCATGTTGTCTGACTCTAAACTGCCCATCACCTTCTGGGCAGAGGCAGTTAACACAGCCTGCTATGTGCAGAACAGAGTTTTAGTGGTTAAGACTCATGGTAAGACTCCTTATGAGCTGTGGCACAAAAGGAGACCATTTATTGGTTTCCTCAGGTCATTTGGATGTCCTTGCACCATCTTGAATACCAAAGATCAAGTAGCCAAATTTGATGAGAAGTCAGATGATGGACACTTTATTGGATACTCTTCCCAAGCTAAGGCTTATAGAGTATACAATCTCAGAACTAGAGTAGTTGAGGAGTCAGCCAATGTGACCTTCAATGAGCACACTCCTAGTGTGAAAGGTTCTGGTCCGGATTGGCTATTTGATCTTGACTTAGTTACCAACTGTTTTAACAAGTCTTGTGAGAATGTTTCAGGATCTACAAATAATATATCAACAGGAGATCCTGACCCAAGATTTGAGCTGAGAAGACCAAGCAAGATTACTACTTCAGCTCCTTTGGTGACTAACCCTGCAAATGAAGATCCTATCAGCACAAACATGACAAATTCAGCTGATACATCTGAGGTGCCTTCAAATTCCAGCTCAGAGGTTCAAAACTCAGGAGAAGGAGCTTCAAATGTAGGAGGAAATGGAGGTGGTGATAGTGATCAAGAATTTCTTGATGCTGATAACCACTCCATAGAGGACAACATAAATGATGTCACACATTCATTGGATCAAGTCTCACTTGATAAATGTGCTGATGTGGTGGGTGACACTCCATTGCCAGATCTAAATTTCTCCAATCTGGATCTGTCCAATCAACTTGCTGTGATCCCTCAACTAAGGATCCACAAGTCACACCCCACCACAAACATCATTGGAAATGTTGAGACTGGGGTAAGAACAAGAGGACAAACCCATGACCAAAATGTTTGTCTGCACTCTTGTTTCTTGTCCCAGATTGAGCCGAAGAAAGTTGATAAGGCTCTGAAGGATGGAAGCTGGTTGAAGCTATGCAAGAAGAGCTACTTTAAATCAGAAGACAGAAGGTTTGGAACCTATGTCCTCTTCCTCAAGGGAAGACTGTCATAGGAACCAAATGGGTTTTTAGGAACAAGAAGGATGATAGAGGACTTGTCATCAAGAACAAGGCAAGACTAGTTGTTCAAGGGTACACACAAGAAGAGGGAATTGATTACACAGATGTTTTTGCTCCTGTGGCAAGACTTGAAGCTGTAAGAATATTCCTGGCTTTTGCTGCATCCAAGGATTTCAAGGTCTACCAACTTGATGTCAAGTGTGCTTTTCTGTATGGGGTGATTGATGAAGAGGTGTATGTCAAACAACCACCTGGCTTTGCAGACCCAGATCATCCTGATTATGTCTGCAAGCTTGATAAAGCTCTTTATGGGCTGCACCAAGCTCCAAGGAAGTGGTATGAAACACTATCTCAGTATCTCTGCCAACATGGTTACAAGAGGGGTACTATAGATGGAACTCTCTTCATCAAAGGGACAGGGAATGACTTAATGCTGGTTCAAGTATATGTGGATGACATTATCTTCGGGTCAACTAATCCAAAGCTCTGTAAAGACTTTGAGAGGCTGATGAAGAACAGATTTGAAATGAGTGCCATGGGGAACTAAATTTCTTTCTGGGAATTCAAGTGAAGCAAGTTGACAATGGCATCTTCATAAGTCAGTCAAAGTATGTGCAAGACATACTTACAAGATTCAACATGACTGAATGTAAGGTTGCTAAGACACCCATAGCCAGAAACCACTCCCTAGGACCTGATCTTGAGGGGGAGTGTGTGGAAGAACATCTTTACAGGGCTATGATTGGGTCTCTTATGTACCTAACAGCCAGCAGGCCTGATATCATGTTTGCCACATGCATTTGTGCAAGATATCAAGCCAACCCCAAGATGTCACACCTGGTTGCTGTCAAGAGGATTCTTAGATATCTCAAAGGTGCTCCCAAGCTTGGCCTTTGGTATCCAAAGAGTTCTGACTTCAATCTGTATGCTTATACAGATAGTGACTATGGTGGTTGCAACATGACTGCAAAGTCTACATCTGGGGGATGTCAATTCCTTGGTGGAAGGATTGTCTCATGGCAATGCAAGAAACAATCCTGTGTCTCTGCATCAACTGCTGAGGCTGAATACATTGCTGCTGCAAGTTGCTGTGCTCAAGTGCTTTGGATTCAGAATCAGATGCTGGACTATGGATTCAATTTCAAAGAGACTCCCATCCACATAGACAACAACAGTGCTATCTCCATTACAGAGAATCCTGTGCAGCACTCAAGGACCAAACACATCAACATCAGGTATCATTTGATTAGAGATAATTTTGAGAAGGGATTAATCAAATTAGTCAAAGTTAACACAAATGAACAATATGCTGATCTGTTCACTAAAGCTTTTGATGAACAGAGATTCAAATATCTTGTATCAGCTATTGGGATGATTAACTTTGAGTAAATTTTTTTAAAAACTTAAATCAACTTTATTTCTAAAATCTGTGTGTCCTAAGTTGTCTATTTTATCACCTTCATAAGCCCAGTTTATTTTGGAAGAAAAATTTTAATGATATTCCTTAGATTTTTGAAAATTTTTCAAAACATATTTTCCTTCGGAAGATTTCAAGTTGCCTTCGGAAGAAATTTATGTCTTCAAATCAAGAACTACTTATAAGAAATTTACCTTCGAAAGAAATTCTGAGAATATCTTCCGAAGCTTAACTATGCTTCTAAGTACTTGCATGTATTTGAAGGACAAATATCTTCCGAAAGCAATTAAGTCTCGGAAGATTTATTCTCTTTAGAATAAAACTCCCAAGACTTAATATCTTCCGAAATCAAATATGTGTCGGAAGAAAAACTCTCTAAGAATTTTTCTTCCGAAGCCAAATTTTCAAATTTCTTTAGAATATCTTCCGAAGCCAAATTGGCTTCGGAAGCTTTTTCTCAAAACTTCCGAAGCAAAAACTACCTTCGGAAGATTTTCAACTTCCAAGAAAACTACCTTTTTGGGCGCTTTTCAGAAGTGGGACCTACTTTCGGATTTCAAAGTTTATCCTTTTGCATTAACTTTGTCTTAAATCCATTCTATATATATTCTCAACGGTTCCCCTTCTTCTCACTCTTTCCTTCTTCCACAAATTCTTGACCTAAAATTCTCCCAAAATTAACCTTCTTCTTCACCAACAAACTTCCTTCATGGCAAACATTGATCGACGAAACCAACCGGGCTTTACCATGCACCTTCACAGACAACACAATCAGGTTGCTCTGTTGGACTCTGAGAAAGATCCTCATTTCTCAGAGGTCTGTCGATACCTTTCAGCGTCTCACTACTTCACCTCCCTTACTATTGATCCTCCTCTTTATGAGGATCAGTTACTTGCATTCTGGAGGACCTGCCAAGAGGTCACCATGGATGGGGAGAAGGCACTATCTGCTATAGTGCAGGGGAGGACAATCTTCATCACTCCGGCCATCATAAGCTCACACCTTCAGCTGGATGAGGAAGAAGGTGAGTTGTCCTTTCCAAAAGCTGCTATCAACCATTCTTTTCAGCAGATGGGCTATGAGGGTGACTTCTCAGTCAAAACCTTCAGGAAGGGGAGGGTCTCATCCAAATGGAAATACCTCCTCCATGTCATCATACACAGTCTTTCCAACAAGCATGGAGGATGGGATCAAGTTCCAGAGAACCTCTCCTTTATAGTCCATGGAATTGTTCAGGTGGTCAAATACAGGTACTCTCAATTTGTCTATACAAATTTACTTGCTAATTTAGACTCCTTAGAATACTACATGTTCCCGCGATATGTCCAACACATTCTCAACTGTGAACTGGGCTCACAGTTGAGGGGAACAGGTAATATTCTTAAATTGGGACAGATGAAGCCCAGCATCTTTAAAATACTGAGAAAGCCTACTGTTGGCTTCTCCGGGTAGAAACAGCCCTGGTTCCAAAAATGTTTGAGCTCATTGCTCAGGGTGGCAACCTAGCAGCACCAGCTAGTGTTGAACCCACACCCTCTACCTCAACTCCACCCCCACAGCCTCAAATTACCATCACCTACAAAAGAAAAACCAAACGAACCCCTGCACCTGCTACTGAGCATGTGCAGGTCCCTATATTACAACCCATACAAGAGGAAGTGGAATCTCGAGCTCCCACTTCCCCTGAGGAGCAGACCACTCCCATCTTCCAAATGATCAGTGCTGAGGTTCCTCATGCTCAGCCTAATGAGCTCACATCCCCAACAGCCTTAAGCCATCACTCTGAGTCTCAACACTCAAGTGATCAACCTTCAGGGGATAGTTACCACCCCCAGCCGCTGGACTTAAACCACCCTATTCCCAGCCTTGATTTCTATAATGATGAGGACTTGGGTTTCAGTGAGTACAATGAGTCTCTCCTTTCTTCCCACACTCAAGGAGAAATGAGTACCCCTGACTCACCCAGGTCTAGCCCACATCATATACCCACAACTGAGGTGGGTCTTCCTGAACATGTTCAGGAGATCCATATGGAAGAGGCTCTCACTTTAGAAAGTGATTACATCAGTAAGACCTCAACCATGGCAACCCAGCCTCTTGACACTTCTCTGGAAGTTGTCATGATGCAGGGGAAATCCAGCAGCCAAAGACACTATGCTGGTGATGAGGAAGAAGACTTAGGTCCAATTCTCTCATCCCCCAGTGATTCTTCAACTGAAGATGAGGGGAGTCTGAAACATAGGGTGCACAAACTGACAAACACATGCACCTATCTAGTTTCAAAGATAGTTCACCTGGAATCTCAGGTGACTATCTTGCAACAAAGGGTCAATGACCAGCAACTTGAGATCACCGATCTCAAGGGCCAGTTAGCTGAGAGATCCTTAAGGAGGACTCAACCAGGTCCACAAGAACCTGTGGAAGTGATGGATGACACCCCCAGCTCACCTATGCAAGAAGGTGATGCTACCAAAAAGGCGTGAAAGTCCTCATAACCACAGAATGTGGGAGTTCCTCCCAGAGTATGGACATAGAGGAGTCACCAACCTCTCTTGCAATAGTCCAGACTCAGTAACCCCCTCAAGTCATGAACATAGACTTACTCATTCAACACTTGCTTGAGGAGGGAATTCCAAGAGCAATGTCTGCTCCCTCTGAGAATCCAATTATGGGATGGGGGTATGACACAAACAGAAGAACTCTTGTGATCTCTAGAGCTCAGGGTCAACTGGAAATCTTCAACTTCTCACACCTGAGTTTCTATGAGTGCATCAATCTGGTGAATCTTCCACTTGTCAACCCAAGCCACAACAGACAAGCTGAGAGATTAGCAGACCGGATTCAAAATAGGGTGCTAGAGGAATTCAAATTGAGATCAAAATTATATAGACAGAGGCTAGCAGGTGAGATCTTTGGTCAACTGGATGTTGAGGTGGACCCTGAGATTAGCTTCGAAGGGAAAACCTTGACTGAAGGCCCAGAGGTTGAGCCTGTGAACCTTGAGACAGGATCTCCCTCTGCACCCAGTACCCTCAGTGAGGCACCAGCTGGTGAAGGTGTCTCACAACCTCTCTCTGGCCAGAGCTTGACTGCTGAACCAAGCAATGAAGGCCAAAGTTCTCTCCACCCTGAGTCACCAAGGCCTGTGGTTGACAAAGGGAAAAGGAAATTAACTCCTGAGGAGTTGGAGGAGGAGAAGAGAGAGAGGAAGAGGAAGCTGAGGGGAGAGAGTTCAAGTAGGTCCCCAGGCTTCATGGAAGCTGCAATCCAGGCTGCCCATAGGCCAAATACTCAAGAAGATGAGTTAAGGGCAGCCAGGCTAAACTACCTGGGGACCAGAACTACAATATAGATGAACTCATCTCTCTCCCCTTAGAAGAGTTAAATGAGCTGGCTGACACTGAGCTGTCAAAGGAGAGGAGGGAGGCAGAGGATGCAGCATTGCTCCTCAAAATTAAGGAAGAAAGGAGACTGAAAAGACTCTACAAACATGCTCCTGTCCTCTCCCCAGTTCAAGAAAGTCCTGAGACAGAGACTGTGGCACAGGCACAACCTCAGGTAGATAGGGAAGCTGAAAGAATGAATATGATCAACTACCTGAGTGCCACAGGACTCTATCAGGCAGCTGCACTTCTTCCCTTATCCTTTGAGTATATAGAGTTTGAATATCTCAAGCAGCTGGAGGAAAAAGCCACAAAAGAAAGAAAAGCTGCTAAGAGAAAGCTAAGGGAAGAAGCTGCAAGGTCAAGGGCCATCATCCACAAAAGCCAAAAGAAGTCTGAAGATAGACAAAGGATGATGAGCTTCTTGAAGCTGTATGGATTCTCCGGAAGGAGGCTTGGTCCTATGTCTCTATCCACAATGGATGAGCATATAAGGGTGATCAAGCAGAAGATCAAAAGGGGAGAGCTTGTGGACTTACATTCTCCACCAAGTCCAGCTCAACCTGAAGTTGAGGTAAAGGTTGAACCCACTGAGACAACACAACCTGAACCTAGAGCTGCATCTCAGCCAACTTCATCTTCTGATCCACAGCAGGGTCCTCTTCTCTCTCCTTCTGAACCTGTGAGAGAAGAGAACCCAACTGAGAGGGACACTACTGAACCATCTGGTGCTGAAGACCAGTCCTCTCAGTTGAAATCATCAAAGAGGAGAAAAAGGATGGCCAGAAGAACCCCTACAAAGAAAAAGAAAACTAAGGCATCCACCTCTACACCTCAGGATGAGTCAGAACATCCTAAGGAAGTGCATGAAGAGGCTGCTCAACCAACTCCCATCAGAGTAGAGCCTCTTGTAGTTGGAAGACCCATCATGTCCTGGAGTTTTGCTGACAATCCAGACAGATGGTATGTCACTAGAGATCAAGGAGGTCAGGATGTCTACTTTCAGCAAGACATGCTTGCCCTTCCTTTACATGATCTCTATGACATGAGAAGATTCTATGAGAGTCTGAAGGATCCTAACCATATGATGAAGAGAGGTTTGCTGCTGATCCTAATGAGGACTATCAACATTTGAAGAATCTGTCTATTTTGGTAGCATCAGCCTAGGGGGAGTTTGTAAGGATCTATCTGAAGATTATGAGGCTGATGCAACCAAAGATCTTCCAACATGCACTAAGGAACAAGGATGAACTTGCTTCGGAAGCTTTACACTCTCTAAAACTCTAAGTGTAAAGTCTTCCGAAGCCAAAAGTTCAGAAGAAATTACTTCGAAAGCTTTACACTTAACAAGAAAATATTCAAGTGTAAAAACTTCCGAAGCCAAAGACCAAGTTCTTCCAAAGCCAAAGATGAAGTCTTCCGAAGCTTCAAAGACAAAGTCTTCCGAAGCCATTTTGCTGTGAAGACTGATTTCTTCGGAAGACAGAGAAAAGATGCTTTCTCTGATCTACTTTTGATAAAGCTGACCAACTTTCTGCTGCAACTCTGATAACTCACCAACTTGTATGAGTTGGTGAAACTTCCATGCTTTAGTGAATAGTAGATAAAGTCTTTGTTGTAATTTCTTCTTTTGTTCCTTTAGACTTTTTGTACTAGGAAAAGTCAGTGAGCTATGGCATGTCATAGTCACTAGTCAAAAGGCAATCTGCCTTTTGACTCTAGATTGATCTTGTTGTCTAGATTAGTCAATTCCAACTGTCCTTCCAAGTATTGACGGTTGTAGGTTGTAGTATAAAAGAGTCTCAGGTCCTTGTATTTTAATTATGCTTTGAACACTTGTAATAGAACTTGAGATCAATATACAACATCCTTGAAAACTAATACTTGTGCTATTGTTCTAAGTTCTGTCTCATTGTTACTTGTGTTCCTTGTATCTTCAAAGTTTCATGTTCCCTATTTGAACTGTTAAGTGATCTAAGATCACTCCTTTTGTGAAACTAATTGTTGTTAACACCCTAACCGGTCCTACAGTTCAATTGACTTTCCAGGCGCCATTTGGAAGGTGTACAGACGCTTCTTGAGATATAACCTATTCGCAAGAGAATTCGTCATGTACAAACTTTCCAATTTTGACCATACCCCTGCCGCCATCGTCTCTTTCGATACTTCTCTCAGTACCCGATCACCCAAGTTCAAGATAATAGAACTGTGTGCCTGTTCGAGCATCTCCTTCTTCTCTCTGTCTGACATTGTGTTAAGCAACTTGGATTCTCCAGCCAAGGCATCCACCACTCGTTGATGAACGAGCAATGCCTTCATCTTCAGTCGCCATAACCCAAAATCATTCTTCCCGTCGAACTTCTCAATCTCAAACTTTGTTGACACTATCGTTACCGCCGAACGATCTTTGATTGAATCTTGTTCCTCAATTGAGCCTCAAACCAGGCTCTGATAGCAATTGTTATCCAATTGAGTACAAGAAGACTTAATTCAACAATAACAGGAATGAAGAAGATGAAAACTTTAAAAGAAATCAAGAAATAACTTTATTATCAAATGATTATCGTGATTGTAAACTGTTGTTCATCCTCTTTCAAGATTACACAGGATCCCTATTTATAGTACTAATCGACCAACTAATTATAAATGTCAAATTACACACTCAACATATAATTGAGAATTTACACTTAGGATCCTAGACTAATACTTCCGAAGCAGACATAACCTTTGGAAGATTCTGACTAAAATTCGGAAGAATCAGATTAAACGTCAGAAGATATACTAACTTCGAAAGAAACACTTATTTTGCTTTAATATCTCACAAAATTCTAGATGAATGATAAGTCTACGCTACAAGCATAAGTTGCAAAACTATGCGGTATAATTGTGTGTACGCAAAAATCTAAAAACACGATAATTTATTTATATTCTTATTTATTTATTTATTTTTTATTTACATCATCATCATCACTTTGTTTGTTTGTTTTGGATAATGACCATAATTTTGTTGCTCAAAGACGACCTTTGCTTCGTTCTTTATCATTTGTGGAGTGAAGGAAACGAAAAGTCTTTATTTAATTATATCATTTTCCATAATATCCAAGTGGCATAATTTTCTCATGGATCACACGATTGTTAATTGACGCAACGTTGTCAAGTTCAAGAAGGCAAGTCAAAGTGGATGGCTTTTGTATTCCACAAGCTTGAATGTGAATTATGATATCCTTTTGTGATTTTTTTATAATGAGTTAAAATCATTATAAAATCATGTTTTATTTTCAAAACTAAAAAATATTAATTTACATAAATATAACTTAAGTCTAGTAATACTTTAACTGTTTTACATATGTGTATATCATATATGTGTGTAAAACAATTAAAAATCTCCAGTCATAATTTATATTTATGTAAATCAGTGAGTTTTTTTATTATGAAAATAAAAATAATTCTGTAATTATCTTGATTCTTTTATGATACTCTTATGTAATTTATCAAGCTTTCTATTAGTTTTTAAATATATTTTCTCGCCGTCTAAAAAAATTAATGATATCCTTTCTGTTTCGTTTATTAAATTTTTATATGTGATTACTATTATGTGATCAAAATGTATTTTTTAACAGCGGACAAATATTTCATTCAAACCGAAGCTAAACTATACAAGAAGCAAAATACTTAATTTGTATTTTTTTTTCATAGAAAACTCTACCTTAAACCTATTAATATCGAGTAAACATCGAATTGTGATAAAACAATTAAGGTAAGAAAAATGTATGGATAAATAAGTTTTAAATTATGTTACTATAAGTAAAATATAGAGCAAATTTAGTCATGATCGAAAACTTGAAAATTAAAGGATGTTATCATTAATTAAATCTACTAAAATTAGAGTCCATATATAGCAAGATGCTATTAAACACATGCGAAGAACCAACCAGTTATTTATTTATATAACCATACGAAGAACCAAACCAGTTAATTTATTTATATAACCATTTTATATTTTACAGTTAAAACAATATGTATAGTGTTTAAATTATTTTTACATGAGTTTATTTTTACATGAGTTTTTCTTGAACTTGATTATGTATTGAACAATTATGCATATAAGATTCATCATTTACTTCATATACAATTTCTTTGATGTATAAGTTTGTACTAATATGATTATCTTTAACGTATTTGTTGATAATAATTTATATAATGATCGGAAATTGAGTCAAATAACTTACACAAATATTTTAAGGAACTTCAAGTCATCAAAACCTTCCTATATAAGCATCCCCTTTGCAACCCCTTCAAAGTTCAATCTAGTTTTCCATTTCAATTCCAACTCTCTAACACACACACAATACACCTTTTTCTCTTTAATAACCTTATATTGTTTTCCGGCAACATGACAATGGAGGATATCATCTCCGGCGACACGCTTCTCAAGATCGGTTTGTTCATCCTTGTTCAAGCTCTAGTTTACCTTATTCTATCAAGTTCTTCCAACATCTTCTCCAACACCGCCCCGAGTCTTCGGGCAACAAGCTTTAGAAGGGTCCGTTCGGTTAGTATTCGCAAGATTATGGCCGCGCTATCGGATTTGCCCGCTGGTGGTGAGACCTCTCCCACCATGAACGGCTCAAGATCTTTCAAAAGACAAGACTCCATTACCACCCATGATCATTCTTCATAGATTTTGATTATGAGTTTGATATGGGATTTGTTTGTATTGTGTATATTAGATGTGGGTTGGTGATTTGTTTGTATGTATTTTTTTTTTGTTAGTGGTTGATTTGATTTGGTGATTAAATATTGTTTATTTTGATAAGATATGAACATATAGTGTTTGACTATTTATTTGATTTAATATATCTTTTAATGTTAGTTTAATGATTTGAAAATTGTAATAAGGTGAAGAGCCTAACATGCATCATTTAATTAATATTCATAATGTTTATGATTTACTTGGTCAATGCCTTATACGTCAACGACTAGGTTTCTTTACTTTTTGTTTTTGTTTCTTGCTAGTTTCGGACCATTTCATGATTTGTGCGTGTTATCTAGATGTGACCATCTCGACATCAACCTTGTCCAATATTAACCTAGTTACTTGATATCGATCTTGTTACTACACCTCAATCATAAATTATAAATAATTAACCATAAATTATAAATTAGGATTATACTATTTATAAACAATGAAAATTATTGAAAATATCGGATCAAGCAAACACAATAAACGTCAATTTATTAAGAACAAAACCACACTTGTACAAAAACCTGAAAAAATTATTTATACTTAACCTATACTATTCATAATCTAATTCAAACACTATTAAATAATCCACAAAATTAAAATAAAATACTACTAACAATTATCTCCAAATCTTTTCTTCTTTAGTTCGACTTTTCTTCCAAGCACATCTTTAACAAATTAGGATTAACACCATCACTCTTCCCCTTAATCCTGATTTTTGCTGTTATAGGTTATCCAAAAGGTGAAGGACGTTCTTGAATCTATTTGATCCAAATTTTTTTGGGTTGGTGATATATGATGATTCTAGAAAAATGGCTTGGGTGAATTGGCAATTGGTTCTAGCTAACAAGTCTAACGGGGGATTGGGATTTGGTAGTTTGGATGCGCTCAATCTTGCTCTTTTATACAAATGGTGTTGGAAGTTCTTAATAATCCTGGTGTTTTATGAGTTAAGGTTATTCGTTCTATTCATGGTTCTATAGAATCTATGTGTGATTTCTCTTGCTCGCTTAAAGAAAGGGGGAGGGGGGGATTTGGCATCGGATATTTAATTCTATATTGTTGTTTGATGAGAAAGGGACCATACCGTTGAAGTGTATTCGAAAAAAAGTTAGGAATGATACGAGCACAAGATTCTGGATTGATTCTTGGCTAGGTAATTTTAATTTTGCTTCCCGTTTTAATAGATTGTTCCTTCTAAAACGAGATAAATTGTGTTTTATTAAAGATAGAAGAGATGTTATGGGTTTGAGATAGGATTGGCAAAGAGAGCCAAGAGGTGGTATTAAAGCTTCCCAATTAACAAAGATGATGGTCTTAATCAATGACTTGTCTTTTTCTGAAGGGAATGATTATTGGATTTGGTGTCTAGATACACGTGACGATTTCTAGGTTAATGATATCAGAATTCTTATTGATCAAGACTCTCTTTCGATTGGAAATCAGGCTGCTCGATGGAACAAGTATGCTAAAATACATGATATCAAACAAGATTAAAAAGAAAGAAAGTAGCCAAACACTAGAAAATTCTCGTATGAGAAAGATGATTACAAGAAATTGATATAGAATAAGACACTGATCAATAAATGATCA
Organism: Flaveria sonorensis; assembly: GCA_025506505.1. NCBI lineage: Eukaryota > Viridiplantae > Streptophyta > Magnoliopsida > Asterales > Asteraceae > Flaveria > Flaveria sonorensis. Next base: position 54,791,870 of record CM046432.1, on the reverse strand, counting down.
AACAAGAAACCCTGTCGGCTCGTGATGCTATGGGTCGATGGTTAAACAGAAAAAGAATACATAAAGATGAAGACGAACCGGACGAGAAAGAGTTGTGTTTTCTTTTCTTCGAGATAGAGAGTCAGACCTCCTTTTATACACATCAAGCGAAAACTAGAGAGGGAAAGACAGCCTGGAGATTGCAAGAGATATGGGAGATTACTTAATTTTGAAGATGATCTTCACTAAAGAATAAAAGATGTGATGATTGAGAGACGGCAGAAGGAACAGCTCAACATAACCCTTCTTCTCCAAGATTGCCCACTTGTACACCCAAGCCCTCCAATTTTGAATATATCCATAAAGAGACCCTCACAAGACAAATAAAAAACCAACATTAAAAGACAAATATATTTGCTACATTGAATTATAAAAAAATATATAACTTTGTATTTTAACAAAGTATGTTCCAAGAAAGTTAACATTATGGCTTGGCGTGTGCTCTTGGACCGTCTTCCAACTAGAACAAACCTTAACCAAAAGGGTCTTGATATTCCTTTAATTTTATGTCCTTTATGTTCCTCTCAAGTGGAAACTATTGATCTTATTTTTGGAGATTGTAAGATTACTATGTTGATCTAGCGTTCTATTAATTCTTGGTTAGAGATTGATTTTTTGCTTCCCATCCGACCAAAGATGTTGATCAAGCTTTTAGATTCTTCAACTATTTCAAAGAAGAAGAAAGATTTGGTGGAGGCTATTTGTATGATCCCATGATGGGTCATTTGGAGTTTACGAAATAATGTTATCTTTCTTTCTCAGACGGTAAGGAACGATGAACTATTTGAATTAATTGTTTGCTATTCATTGCTTTGATTGATAATCGGAACCGTAAAGTAAATTTGGGTTGGGTTGGGTGGCTTAAAAACCCTCTTCTCATGATGTAATTGTTGGTGATTCCGGCTAATTATGGCCGGTATCTGTATTTATATATAATCTCATCTGCCTTTAAAAAAAAAAAAAAAAAAAAAAACTACACCTCAACTTTGCTCCATATCAAATCTCAACATTATTAATTATAGTATTTGTAAATTCATACATTCATATAAGATTTCTTGTTAATACATCTCAAGTCTCAACATTAGACTATATCGGTTCAAGTAGATCACCCTCGTTTGGGTTCGTTTGTATTAATTTTTACTCATTCCTCTTAAATTCATAACTTTGTTATATATGAAAAATGATATCTTGATCAAGATATATGATTCTAATGAAATATACGTGTTTGCTAAATCTAGTTAATAATATTATGTAGAGACTCGTTAGTCTAATCAAGTTTGATATGTAAAAATCGTGATTGAATTAATCTAATTAAATAAATTCTAATAAATGATTAACCTCGTTTAAGTTATGTCTCATAAAAGCTTTTAGTAAGCCGATCTTAATACAAACGAACACACTACACCTCGGTTATTAATAACTTGATGTTATCCGTCTCAATCTGATTCGGTCTTAATGGGTCCTGCTCCGTCCGGGTTTCGACCCATGACCCGCCCAAATGAAACCAACATAAAACAGTCATATGGAGACAGCCACAAAGATAGAGGAAGAATGGCGATCGTTTCTCTCAGCTATTGTGCACTCTCAGCTCCAGCTCATTTTAGCAAACTAGGGTTTCATCAAACTCCCATTCGTCGACCTCCTGCATCATCGATCAATCTTCATCGTTCTAAACTCACTCACTCATCTTCGTTTTTCAGGTTTCAATCGATCTATCATCGTTTTCAATATCATCATATTCATGGATCTTTGGTTATAACATCATTCGAAAATTAGTATGGGTTTAAGTGTCGTGACAGCTAATTGTGTTTCAATTTGTTTATGTGCATCTGTAATGCTGACAGTTCACATGATTCTTCATATGTTTTTAGTGTTTGTTAGGTCAAAAGCTTAAATTCTTTAAATCGTTTGGAAGTTTGAACTATTAGCTGTAATATCTTGTTTCAATTTCAGTCCAAACTTCAATTTTATGCTTTTAAAAGGTATCTAGTGAAATTGTATGATGTTATCTTGATTAGAGTTGGTGTGTCTTTTGTTAATCACTTACCAAGCCTAGATTTTAGTACTGTGTTGTATTACAGGAGGTTTAAGTTTAACTTTGTGAGTGTCAAAGGCTCAAAGCAGTGCATTCTTGATGTCAAAACATATTTGATATCCATTGAAACTCAACAGTGGAAGGAATTTTGAGTTTTATGTATTTTAATTGGTTTAATTCACTCTCGTAAGAGCTCGATTTAATAGTATTGGTGGTCGGTTTTCATTTTTGTGGTTATTGTCCGAGTCTGATTCGTGTTGGATCTATACCAATAGGATATGCTTTTCTTTCAAAAACTTTAGGAATGTATCATTGCAGTCGTAAGTATTGTAGTTTCGGGTTACTAAAAGGGGACTTTGATTGTGGGACGGAGGAAGGTATCTGTTAATCTTGAGATATAAACATTTAATTTTGTTCTTTACAGCTGAATCAACCTTTTATAGACTGGGATATCATATGGTGTAATGTGTACTTGATCAATATTATATCTGTTGACGGCATTGATTCATTGCAGGTAAGAATGATTTTGAATCGAAATGTATAAATTGTTTTTAATTTGGAGATATGCTAAATGTCATGTAGGTTTTATAATCTACTTCTGATTTTAGGACATATTAGGTTTTTGGTGATTGTGTGAGCCCGTTACTTTACTATGTAGGTTTTATAATCTACTTCTGATTTTAGGACATATTAGGTTTTTGGTGATTGTGAGAGCCCGTTACTTTACTAGTATACTCATGGGACCCTCGAATGCATTGCTAATCATTAGTGTCAGGTAAAACATAGCATGCATTGGAGTATTGGACATGTGAACTTCAAGGGGTACAAAACCATGTCTGTTTATTGTTGTACAAATCCATCTTTTTAGTTTTAACCAAGACTTTGAGGAAATCTGACCCTTTCATTTTAGCTTTTATTTCTTGGAACAACCTTTCATTAGCTCAGTTTTAACTTTTGTCCCTTTGACCCGTTTGAGATAAAATATAACTCAGTTCGACTGTTTGACCCTCTTGAGGTAAATGGGTTGTAACTGGCCCTTCTAGATCCTAGTTGCTTCCTCATTTACGTTAGATTTTCAAAAGATTCTTATTACTTGACCATCCGATGTTTTTCATCCACTTGACCAGGTTTAAGAATGCTCCTGGACTGTCGATTGGCAAAAGGTTGCCTTCGCTGCACGCATTAAACAAGCCTTCAGGAGAAGCCAAAGGGAAAACAGAAGCAATCACAAATAACGATACAAGCACTGCCCAAGGACCTCCGTTTCTTACCATTTTAGCTGGTATTGTTTTTTTGCGCTTATACTATGGGTCTTTGGATCCATCTTATCGTGGCTAATTGGTCTTTTGAGTTTGATTTTCTCTAAATAGGCGGTTATGAATTATGATTTGTTTTATTTTCTTTGGAACATATGAATCTTGACATCATCATCAGTGTTTGTAATTAAACTCGAGTTTGTAACTTGACCCGTTGTGCAAGTTGTTATTGACGCAATGAGATGCAGTAAAATGAGCGGGTTGAGTGGTAGTACTCTTTTTATGTCAGGTTAATATTCTTTTAAAATGTCCATATGGTTCTGTAGAGAACTATTAAAATAAACAGGATAGGAAATCTTCAACCAAAGATCTATATTTCTTGTTATTTTATATGTTTTTGAATTTAAATTCAAATTTATAATGTAATAGTAAAGTATGACAACATGTTACAGTTCTATAAAAAATGACGAATACTTTAATTCTAAAGTAAAGGGATATAATATATGTAAATTACAGAAAACTAATATAAGCAAACCTTTAAAACTGACTGAGCTAATCAGAATAAACTACGTTAGCTGGGTTGAGGTTCAAAAGGTTTGGTTTTTATGGTTTGATGGTTCAGGCTTTTAAAATTTGGAAGCGGCCGTGTAAACCGAGCCTACCATTGACCATTCTATCTTTATCATCCTTACATAATTACTATTTGTATTTTGTAGAATATGTTTGTTATGTAAATGCATTAAAATAGTGAAAGATTATTATTTTGAAAAATTTAACACACAACTATATTTAAGAATACCGGTTCAAACTATCAAGCAAGGGCGGATTAGAAGACGGGCTATCCCTGAACTTTCGTTCCGAAGTGTAGTTTTTTTTATTTATTTTTTAAATCGTTGTTTGTATCGGAATACCCCTGAGCAAAAATTAAAATACCTCTCATGTATAAAACATTTAAATTAATATAAGATTAAAAGCCCAAATAAAATTAAAATTAACATCTCATTTAATTAAAAGCCCAATTCATTAAAAGCACAATTCTCTATTCTCTATAAATTATATAATTCTTCTACTCTAATAAAATAATAACTAAAAATGACAAATCTCATCACTACATTTCTTCTCATTAAATTTTCTCGTTTCTCTCTCTTATTAAATAGTTAATTTAATTACTAATAATATTATTTAATTTTTTTTTATTAAAATTAGTTTTTTAATAAATTAAAAAGAGATTTTTTTTATTAAGATTATTTATAAAGCAACAATTTTTTATAACATAAGAATTTTTTTTAAAACATCAAACTTTTGTAAATACGAAATATTTTATAATTGGTGTTTTTGAAAAGTATAAACTTTATAGACTAAAAATAATTTAAATTGGAAGTTATAATAAGAAATTTTTTTAAAAATGATATTTTTTTAAAAAGGTTTATTTTGAAACAAAATGTTTTAAAAAAAGGTTTAAAAGGTTGATATCATCGTTTATTACTTATAGTAACTTAATCATACGTAATTCAGACATATTACATCTTAAAATATCTTCTTATAATTAATAAAATTTTATTTTATTTAATATTTTAATTATTCGACCGGTGTAATACACGAGGTTACTAAAGCTAGTCTTTCTATATAAAAGCAGACTTTTAGCTGCAATAAATTTGTTTATCTCTTAAGTTAGTTCACTAAAGTTTGTTTTTTTAAGATTTGTTAGAACCAACCCTGATAAAATATGATAGTTTTTTAGATTTTTCATTCACATTCTAATGTTTTCTAAATTTCAAATATACCGATATGATATGATATAACTTCTACGTATGTTTCTATATAATATTTAATACTTAGTTCACACGCGCACTCATAACCCATGGTGAAGTTGTGCTTATTTTTATCTGTATTTTAATATATATATATATATATATATATATAATATATATATATATATATATATATATATATATATATATTTAAAACCAAATCGGGTCAAATAGGGTATGCTTCTTCTGACTTTAAAAATAATGTTTTTATTGAATTTCAAATACACCGTTGTGACGTACGTATTTTTGTCTACGTTTCAACATGATTTTATTTTAAACCATGTGGCCTCAAATATCTTATACTTTTTTAAATGCAATATGTTGGTACGAGTTTCCGGTGATACAGCGCGGGTGAAATCTTACTAATATATATTAAAGAACAAATGATTTCTACATGGAAGTTTAGAGGATTTAGATTTTTGCTTCTTACTAGTTACCCTATATATGAATAAAGCAGTTTGATCTGCAGTTGCTTTTTGATTTTTTATGGTTTTGCCACAAGGTTTTCTTGGGGTTTGCACTTTACCCCTTGATGTGAGTTAACACCAATAGAAAAAAGGATTCTCCTCATAATTACATTGGGGTTTTTTTGCAGAGAGAGAGAGTGTGTCGGTTGTGTTGCTTCCTGTTGCCGGTGGTGTCGTCGCCGCCCCACAATGACTGGGCGCGCCGACGTTACGATCGTCGGTGGTGCCGCCACCGCCTGACGGTGGCAGCTCGCCCCCGCCTCTTGATCGTTGTTCACACAACGTCTGTTGTCGTCGATTGCATGGCCTGTCACTATGGCGATGACGTCTCGCCTCCTACTTGGCTGCTCATCCTTCTTGTTAGAGGTGGTGGTGGCGGTCGTGAGGTGTTCCTTTCTCATCGGCGCCCTTTCTCTCGTACAATAATATTTAGGGTTTTCAGATTTAGCAGTAGATGACCTGATTTATGCTCTACCTTGTTTCTTGTCGGCGTGTAGTTGACCGCCCGTCGTTGTTGGGTCGTTCAAGGCGGCGATGGTGGTAGGGCTACTGCATATGTGGTTGTAAGACCCTTTTTTGTGCTGGCAAGTTTTGGGGTTGTGATTTGGTTTCTTTTGATTTGTGCCTACTGATTGTGATTGTGTCGATTGTTTTCATTGATGCATTATGGTAATGGGATTTATATGTCCATTGATGAGTTGCGATTTTGGCTCTGTGGTGTTTTTCGTACAGTTCATGTTCGTGATGGTTAACGGGTCTTCACTCGAAATATGTTCATCCTTGGTCAATGATGATGAGCACTTGCTTATCTGAGATTTTATCACCCGATCTATTTTGCGTGTTGTTTTGGTTGGTTGAGGTAATGTGTTCGTGAATGCTTACGGGTGGTACGTTGTCCCTTTCGTTATATGTGTCGGTGATGACGTTCATCTGAGACTTTGGGTTGTTTGGTAGTTCAAGGGCTATGATTGTAAAGCAAAAATGGTTTCTGTTGTCGTCGCTTGGCAGCCCTCTCGGGTATGCAGCCGCAACCGGACATCTGCTCTGAGCCTTATTATAGTAATCTTAACATGTTTTGAATCTTCTATTTGACAGATTTAAAGAATGAGGTTGATGATGATGATGTTTAGTTTACCTGAGAGATATTATGGTTACAAGTTATCATGTATATGGTTATGATGATATGTCTGAGCCCTGGTACTTAGGCTATTTTCTTATGTTTGAACCCCGCCGCGAAGCGCGGGTGGAAAAACAACTAGTATATATTAAAATGAAGTATTTTTAGTGTCGTATGCTATAGTCGTTACTCTTCTGGTAAAAATATCAAGTGATAATAACTTTTACGACAAGGGACGCTTTGGAGTTTTACATGGAGTATAGTCGTTTTTTTTGCCGCTGCGTTTTGATAATTGGAATCATGACCGGATCCCTAACGCAATTCGTAGAGATGAAAACCTAGTTAAAATTAAACGCACCGCAAAATAAAAAAAAATTCGTTAGTTAACGAATGTACCACAAAAATATTTTTTTCATTATTGAATTAATGTGCCACAAAAAAAATGTTATCAAGCCATTAATGCCAAATCATTAATTCTTCTAGTGGTGTTTGGAATCGTATTATAAATCAAGTAACTTGATAATTAGTATTATTTAAATTTAGTTTTAATTTTTTTTATAAAATCTAATTTTATTTATAGATATTTTTTTTTTTACAAATTTATTTGTTCACTTTGTTCATTACCTTTCTAATATAACAAATAGAAATTAGACAACTCGACTTTAATTTTTTGGTACAAATTTTTTAGTCGTTTCAAATTATCTGGTTTAGGTTTTATATTCGAAATGGATGGAGAAAGTAAAATTTTGGTTTATGATATGAATTTTTAATTTTTCATATTCAATCAAATGGTTTATTTTAAATATAAATATAGAGTGATAGTTACAATTAATTTTAGATAAAATATACTAAAAGGTTTTTAAACAACTACTCAGTAGTTTTTAAATAAACAAATCATTTAAATTTTTTTTAATTAAATGCACTTTTAATAGTGGTTTTATTTAAACTGTTAATAAGAAGTTTTTATCAATGTAAATCATAACTAAACCACTTAAAATTAAAATAAAATAAAACAAACAATTGCTAACAGTTTTGCTTTGGTTTGGTTTTACGATTGAGTTTATTGAACCTTTTACAGTAAAAAAACTTAAATACTTCATGTATTAATCAAATATTAATTATACGTATAGCCCGGCTTAAAATAATTATAACCAAGTAAAATATAAAAAGTCACATCTTAAAATCATATGGTTTCAAATAGGTTTCTAACATAAATTGTAAGCTAAACTGTTGAACATAATTGAGAATTCTTATACCAAAAAGGTAATTAAAAAGCGATGGTGAAACAAACCGATTACTAGTTTAAAATTTATAACATAATAAATATATTTTGAACTCTCTAATTTGTTTTTGTATGATTAGAAAGGTAGATAATTAATTTTTAAAAATAAAAAAATAAAATAATCAAGTAAAAGATTAAAAATAATTAATTAATAATATTTCAGATAAGTTTATAAAATAAAAAGTGAATAAAAAAGATAAAGTAAATAAATAAAAAATAAAATGAACAAATAAAAGATTAGTAAAAATTGCATATTTCGTCATTTAATGGGTAAGAACAAAATGATTCATTCATATAAAACTAACAGAAAAAATGAACTTTTGTTAAGAGAAAAAACATAATTCGTTATAAGTTTTCAAATAAAGAACACTAAGTTTACTTATCAAAGTTTAAATACAAGATCCATAATTTTAGATATAAAATTTGTAATTTACTCTAAATCTAATGATAAATAAAGATAGAGTTAATTACGCAAATGGTCCCTGTGATTTATTAAAAATAACAGGTTTGGGTACTAAGAGTTTTTTGTAACAAGTAGGGGTATTGTGTTTTCAATTTGTAACGAGATAAGGTATTAACACTAACAGACGTTAACTTTTCTGTTAAATCTAAGGGTATTTTCGTCTTTTTACTTTACATGAGCTATTTATGTCATTTAATACATAAAAAAGATTGTTTGTGTAATTATGTGTGTGTGTGTGTGTATAAATGCACAAGACACCCACTGCTGGTTTCCACCACCTGCCACCACCACCCCAGTCTCCAGTGCCGGCCACCACCACCCCAGCCCCCACTACCGGCCATCACCCCCAACCAGTTGCAAGAACATCGTTGGTTCCCCCCCACCTCAACTCAGATGCAAACACCCACCTACCACCGTGGCCATCACCAACGTCGGCCGCCACCAATGCCTGCCGCCACCAACGTCAGCCCCCACCCAACATCCACCTCCTCCTCCATCATTCCCCTCCCATCTCACTGCATCGTCGATGCATCTACGCCAACGCCTCCTTCTTCTCTTATTGCACCTTCGCTCATCATCAAAACAAAAATTGACCTAGAAAGTTCGCCTTAGGGGAAGAAATCCAGTGCCGAATTTGTTTCTAAACTGACGATGATGCTTTATTTCTTACTTGAAATTAAGTTTTAGGGGTTTGGTTAATTTTCAATTTGTGATATGTATTAGGGTTAGTTTGTTGTTTTTGCTTCGATTTAGTAGGGGGGGGGGTTGGTGGTGGTGGTGGGCTGGTCGCTGAAGTGGCGGTGATGGATCTAAATTCAGTGGTGGGGGTGTTCATGGGTGTTGGCTGGTGGCCGGTGGGCAGGAATATTGGCGATTAAAGGTGAAGGAAAAGGGTTCGGAAGATGGTGGTGGTTAGATGGTGATGATAGTGGTGAAGCGGTGGTGGCCGGGCGGTGACGGTCGGAGGTGGTGGCCGGCAGTGGTGGCCGACAGTAATGTATGTGTGTGTATAATTATATAAATATGTTATTTTAATTAAATTACATGAATAGTACCTCTAGTTTACATAAATTGTCCTACAATGTGAAAAGACTAAAGTATCTTTGAACTTAACAGAAAATTTAACGGCTGTTAGTGTTAATACTCAAACTTGTTACAAATTTAAAAGTGAGTACTCAAACTTGTTACTTTTTTACTTATTATCCAAACCTGCTATTTTATATAAATCACGGAGACTATTTATGTAATTAACTCGTAAAGATATCTTAATAAAACAATATTCAAGTACTCAAAATTATTCTTAACCGTACAAAATCCAAATATATATCAAAGTATCAGTGCAAAGCTTGTGTTGCGTGAAGAAAACAATGTCAATGGGGGATGAAACCAAGCCTTCATCATCACTACCAGACACTCAGCTCTTCGGTCTCCTCTCAAATCTCCTCCAACAGGTTTCCCAATTCTTCAATCTCTTTTAATCAACGTATCGCAAGATCTGTTTATGTAATTCAATTCATTAGTTTCGTTGAATCGTTAATCGGGAGCTCTTGAATCCATTGATGCCGTTGTCGAATTTTATCGATTTTTTTTCAAAAATAGCGTTGCAATAGTTTTGAAATCTGATGATTTCTATGATTTGGGTATTTGACGATACGATTTGGGTTTTGTTTCCGTTTAATTTGATCCATTGATATGCTAGTTATATCTGGATTCCTAAGTCTTTTGATTCTTTACTATATGTTTGCAATCAGACATTCAGAACAGAAAATTCTTATGGTTTACTCGAATTTTTCAACCGGATAAAACTCAGACTAAATCTTCAAGAACAAAGTATGGTGATATGTGATGATTTCGTGAACTAGTAACCTCTATCCAAAATTCTTTTTGTATTCAAAGATTGCGGAGGAGCCAGAAACTGCTATCAAGCACTTATTTTTATGTTCAAATTTACACAATATTGCGGCAATTTTGACATTGAATTTTTTGTGCAAATTTATGGAAAATAAAATCATCATAACTTGTTTGATATACATTAAGATTCACTTTGGTCAACAAAGTCAATCTATTTACAGTAAAATAGCCAACATGGTTCGTTTTCTTACTTCAGTGAGTTGGCTTGTTTGTGAATCGCATGGTTTGAAATTTCAATCTGTATGTATATGCACTTTGTTTCTTAAAGCCAGCAACTGATTGCATTGTAACCAACAATATCTGTGAGCCCTTGATTTGTAAGTTCTTTTACGCAATAAAGGCTCATCATCATCTGCGTTGCAGCATGTTAGCTCCACTTAGTTAAGTTCATTGAACATATGTTCTAGTTAAAGCTGACCCTGATGCTCAAAGTGATAATGTTGAGATTGTAAACACTTGAGTATGCCTTAAAGTTTATGGATGACGCTTGTGTAGTGTAGTTTTTGATGATTTGACACTGACATGACATCCCCCCTTGGTGACTATTCTACTCTGATAGCAAGTCTCCTCCAACCTCCTTTCTCCACACATCGATCACATCCCGCCCACACCTCTTATCTCTTTTTCTTCCCCTAAACCTTTGCCCTTTCTGTTTTTTATGGGTTGTTGCAGGTCCAAGGGTTTTGAATGTTGTTGTGTGTTTATGGTTTTAGGAGATGACCGGTGTTTGTTTTCACATAAATGGGTTGAAATTGTCTCATTTACGTAATGGTAAATGTGCTGGTTCATACGAAGCGAAAATTTCTGTAAAGAATCTCACCCTCTTCCACAGAGAAAAAAGAGTAACTCTGATGGTGTTTTTTAGGGTAAAAGATTAAAGAAAATGTTATCTTAGTGCATCCTAGGAAGAGTTTGTTATGGGTGTATACAACGGATGGAAATCCTTGATCCCCCACTTTTTGGGTTTTGTAACTCTTTAATTGAAAACGCTGTTTACTTATCCGGGGATGTTTGTTCTTTATTTTTTTAGGTGGAATCATTGACTAATCAAGAAGAAGTAGAATTGCGTGCAAAGATTGAAGCACTTGGGTTAGAAGTTACCAAGGTTCCTTCAAAGTCTACACGAAATCTTGATGAGGTACATAAATTCATATCTTTTTTTCTTTCTTTTGAAAAGCATGAAATAATCTTATACCTTTGTTTCTAAATGTGTTTAACTGCACCAAAATATAATGTACTTGATATAAATTGTAATTTTGTATAGCAAAATGTAAAAACACACTTTCGATTTACCTATTTAAAAATTCACTTTTGATACACATGGATTTTTTTAATGATAAATTTTTACCTTTACATAGTTCAACAAATATAATAAATCACTCTAATGCAAAGCCCTAACCATCAAAGCTAACTCTTTCTGGCCCCTTAACCTCCGATGATGCTCCCTTACACTTTTGTAAGCCATAAAATCGATTTGAAGGCTGGTTTAACCATGTGTTCAACCATAAGAGCGAATATTGATGGGTTGAGCATATGCTACGTAACTGCCAAAACGAATAATCTTTTAATACCAGGACAGGGTGGTCTGCCAACATTTTATTACCCATTTTTTGAATTGTCCATATTATTTAACGTGTTCAATAAGAGTAAAAGCTGTACTAGTAAACTAATAATTTATTTCTTAAAAAAGAGTTAGGTTTTATGTATTTGAAACACCTTCGGTGTCTTCTGACCTGCTCCTACTAGTTAACTCTTTTCAGTTTTAGCTAGTATTACTCGTATGACCCGTAAGAGATGTAATATAAACCTAAATCAATCCAGTTCTAAGGCAAATGGGTCAAAATTGCCTACTTTGTAACGCTGGGCCAAATACTTATTGGTGTGGTACTTTAATCACCTACTTTGACTGTATGTTCATGATTCAGTGGCATTTGATTCATTGAATATGTTGTTTCGAATTATGTTTTATCTGCTGATAGTCACACTGTGTAGTGTTAATGTATAAAATCTCCTACATAATTTTTAAAAACAGTTGAAATATTATTAATCTAATGAATTTTAAACCATATTTGAGACTAATTATTTACTAAACTTTCAGATCAACACAACCTAATACCTGTTCTCCTCACCACCCAACCTTTCCAGCCTGCCCATTTTACCACCTCTACTTACATCTAAGGCATCGTCTTTCATTTTGCTAAATTTTCAGTTGGAGATAGCTGCTGAGCTGGACAAACTATCTGCAAAGCTGGCAGATGTGGATGAGATGATATCTTCAGCCGATGTGGAGGTGAAGTCCCTCTTGAGTGATACAGCTGATGTTTGGATGCCAGTTATCACTGCCAATTCTGAAGAAAGACGTAATTTTACAGCATCGCTTGACGACGAGTCTCCAAAGAAAACTTGATAATTCCAAACACCATCTAAGTATGCTAAACAAGTAAACATAGCCGAGTGTTGATTTTTCCCGAGTGGGCTGCAACTACTCCTGATCAACATTGTAAGATTAAGCCTATCAACATGATATATGCTTCTAGTAAGAAACTTCTCACACATGCATTGCTTGTTATATTTCGAGCAGACCAAATTTGTTCTTGAGACATTTCATAGTATTCTTGAACAAATAAATAAATTTATTCGTTTTTATAACCATGAGAACCTGTTACCCCTCTCCTTATAACCTTATCCAACAAATGCCTCTGGTTCTTTCGTTTACAATTTGTGTAATGAAACCTGCTTGGGTTTTTGTTTTGGTTGGCTCGTTTGTGATTTCGATCACTATGTTCATTGTGCTTATGGTGAACTTAAACTTTAATCCGACACGAGCCCTCTACCAAATGATCATATCCAACTCAAAGCTCACCCGAATGCGACCCGAATAGTGAATAGTATAATTACAATATTTGCAGTCACTGTTGGTTTAATCTTGATTTGAATTTTTAGTTATTTTTGGTGGGTTGAAATTTAGGAGTAATGCAGGTTATTATTTTAGTAGTTTGAATTGATTTGCTTAATTGATTGAGTCTGTTTTGATTTGATAGAGTTTCCTAATAAGTAGATTAGGGTTTACTTGTTTTCTTGGTTAAGCTTTTACGTTGTGTTCCCGAGTCTCATTTAAAGAGAGAAATTGAAGGAAATGAATGGAAAGTGAAAAATTATTATGTTCCTAAGTTGTTTTTAAGGAGGAAAATGAAAGGAAGTAAAAAAACGTAACGTTCTCGAGTTTATTAATGGAAGGAAATGGAAAGAAATGAAATGAAGATTTTCAATAATTTTCCCTTCTAACTTTCCTTCCAAAATGAAAGGAATTGGAAAGAAATAAAATGAAACACATAAATTTATATTTTCTTTTCATTTCTTTCGAACTCTGTAACACGAAAATTTGAAATGTCTTTTTCTTTCTCTCAATTTCTTTTCTCTCCTTAGTTTCTTTTCTCTTTATTTCTTTTCTCTCGTTAATTTCTTTTCACTTATTTTATTTTCTTTTCTTTCGTTTATTAAACTCGGGAACACAGCGTTAGTATATATAGAAGGGTCTAGGGTCCGTTGTAAGGTGTGAGTTTTGGTTTAATAATATTACAAGTAAAGAGTCATGGAGTTCCACAAAGATCATAGGTGTTTTTGTGTTTTTGTGCTTGTTCTATAAAGTTCTGGGCCAACAATTGGTATCATAGCTTGGTGAAGCTCATACCAGGGATCAAGAACAACAACAACAACAAGTCAACGTCAAAGAATAACAGCAGTGGCAAGTTTGACATCAAAGGAAAGCAGAATAGCAGATCTGACATCAAAGAAGAGCAACAAAAGACGGTCGACATCAAAGAACAAACCAATCAATACTCACCCAATCGTCGCCTGTGTGGGACGATTGTTAAGAAGGAAGAAGTTTCGAACCTGTGTGAATTGCAAGCAGAGGAGTTAAAGACCACTTGTGTGGTTCAAAGGAAACCTATGTGGAGCAAGAGAACCTGTGTGGTGCAGCAAGAGAGAGAAACCTGTGTGGTGCAGCGAGACAACATCCTGCGTGGATCACGACACTTGTGTGGTAACAATTGAAGAAGATCGAGACTACCTGTGTGGTACAAGAAAAAAAAAACAAAGAACTTATGTGGTAGAGGCTAAACGGTAGCGAAGAAATTGATCGGCCTGTGGGATTGATCTGGTTAAAAGAGACGAAAAAAAAGGAGGAGCAACCCGTTTGATCCACATAGTCAAAGAAGAATGGTTGAAGGAGCAAATACTGTTAGAGTGCAGCAGCAAAATGTGCCACTGCGGTGCCCAAAGTTGACAGAAACAAACTATTCGAGTTGGTCTGTTATGGTAGAAGCAATCCTACAAGCCTATGGTTTATGGAAAGCTGTTGACCCGACTACGAAAGGGCCTGTTGAGGCCAAGAAGAATCTGATGGCAAGAGCATTTGTGTTTCAAACCCTCCTTGAGGGTGAACAAAAGGATGCAAAAAAGTGTGGAAGGCACTCAAAGTCCGATATTTAGGAGCCAAAAAAGTGCAAAAGGCAAGATTACAAACTCTTATATTCGAGCTTGAGATGTTGAAGATGAAAGAAGGTGAGTCCATTGTTGAGTTTTCAGAAAAACTTGGTGGAATTGTTATAAAGTTTATAAGTGTTGGGTCAAGTTTAGAAGATGAAATGGTAGTGAGAAAACGCCTTAACTCGGTTCCAAGGAAATATTTAAAAATTGTGGCATCCATTGAGAAATATTTAGATTTAAAAAAAATGTCATTTGAAGAAGCTATCGGAAGATTAAAGGCTTATGAAGAAAGAATTAAAGATCTTTAAAAAAAATCGTGATCGTTACAGGGGTCGTGTAAGAGGTAATGGTAGAGAAGAGAACAGACGCGGAAGATGTTTTGGGCGCGGGAATTTTACAGACAAAAGTGAATTGAAGTGCTACGAGTGTGGGAAGTATGGACACTTCGCATATGAGTGTCTCAACTGGTATTGAAAAGAGGAGGCCAACTTAGCTCTAGCTTAAGAGGATGGTGAACCAACATTGCTTTAAAAGATGGGATCCGTATCAAGATTAAGGAGAAAAATGTTGGTTTAATCTACATTTTATTTTTGGTGGGTTGAAATTTAGGAGTAAGGCAAGTTATTATTTTAGTAGTTTGATTTAATTTACTTAATTGATTAAGTCTGTTTTGATTTGATAGAGTTTTCTAATAAGTAGATTAGGGTTTGTTTGTTTTCTTGGTGAAACTTTTATTATATATAGAAGGGTCTAGGGTCCATTGTAAGGTGTGAGTTTTGGTTTAATAATATTACAAGTAAAGAGTCGTGAAGTTCCACAAAGATCGTAGGTGTTTTTATGTTTTTGTGCTTGTTTTATAAAGTTCTGGGCCAACAATCACGATGACACGAACTTGCATTTCTTTTTCCTTTCATGTGAGTCAATTAGAGGTATAAGGGTGGGAGGGGTGCATACACCACATCACATACCCACCAATCATATTATGTCATGTCACATCATACCATATCATACAACACCATTTGGGTGCATTCATGCCACTCCATGCCATAATTTTTTTGTAAACTAGTTTATAAAAATAAATAAATTACAAACTAAAATTAAAAACCTAATAAATACTCAAACATTTAAGCACTTTAGAATAAAATATAATTAGCAATCTAAATTTCAAAGTTGCTATGGGCTGATGGAAAACATTTTATCAGGGCCTAAAGGTGAATGATAGGAATCCGTTGGGTGTTTGGGTGGCTGACGGTGGTCCTGAGTGAAGGAAAGGCGTTGGTGGTTGAGCCATGGTTCGTGAGTAATCGGGCTAAGGTGCAACCGTAGGTCCTATCCTTTTGTTATGCTTTTGAGATCCAAAACATCATGAGATCTTCCAACACACCTTCCCCATATTCTCTTTTGCATCAAATCGATCAACAACAAGGGATGATTTGCAACGGTAAAAAATGGGGCGTGGCAAAGGCGTGGACATGCAGTGAGACGAAGGATACCCGCGTTGTGGGGGACTAACCGAAGTGTTGCCGCGCAGCGCCGCCCCTTGTCGTGGGGTCACGGCGTTGGCCCCCCCCCCACCCTGAATGAGTCCGAGCCCGAGAATATTTCTAGCTCGTCGGTTTATTTATTATTTAATTATTTGATTTGTAATCATACGTAATTATTCTTTTTTATATTAATAACTATAATATATATATATATATATATATATATATATATATATATATATATATATATAAATTTTTTTTATGTATATTGTAATTTTTTTTATAAATACATATATTATATTAAATAAAAATATTATATTTGTACATACATAATATGCTCATTTAGATTCGTGAGTCTAGTCAAGCTAAGTGTAAGAAACTTAGTCTCGAGCTCAGAGTTGATTTAATGTCATAATAAAATGATCTCGAGCGGTTTAGCTTGTGTTTGTTTACAACTTAGAATTCCAAACAAAAATAAATATACCAAATACGTAAATGGAAAATTCTCAAAATGTTTATTTTTTGCATTACTTCCTTCAAAATGTCCATCAAATAATTTCTTATAAAAATGTCCATGCAGATAACGCGCTGAGCGCCTTTTTTAAAATATCCTGAACAGTTCCTATGTAACACCTGCGAAATTTTCATATTATTTTTGTCAATTAAATAATCATCGTTATGTTTCAAGCGAAGTTTTAGATAAAACTTAATGTCTAAGCCTTGCGATACGACTTAATAATTAAGCTACGGATAAAACTTAACAATTAAGTATTGGATAAAACTTAATGCCTAAGTTTTAGATAAAATTAGGATGAAAATTAACGGATAAGTTTTGGATTAAGCTTAATAGCTAAGACTTGAATAAAATATAAAACTTAATGCGTAAGTTTTAAATAAAATATAAAACTTAATTGCTAAGTTTTGGACTTAATAGTTAAGTTTGGATAAAACTTAATAAGTAAGAAATACTTAATGAGTAAGAAATATCCATATATAAATAGATGTCTCTTGCTTCATTTCATTTCATAACCTTTTGATTGTCTTCCCTACTTTCACACACGAAACTCTCTACTACCTTTTAAACACCATAAAGATAACCCGAGATTAGAAAACCAGTGTATATGCTCTAGACAACAAGTATAGAAGTTCTGATTTAGTCAAGGTGTTAAAGGCTCGTGACTTAATCCTTAAGTTACTTCGAGGTCCAGAAACAAAAGCTTATCAAGTTTAGAGGCTCTGTTCAATTTACCAGGTGAATACGTTTAATACTTTCAAAACATTCAAATGATTTTATTTTGCTAAACTGGCATTAATACGTTAACCATGTTAATGCATAGAGGTATTCTGCTAAAACATTTAGACCAGAAGTATATGTATGTTTGATCAAATTATATCCTGGGGATGGGTGAAAATCTCATACCGGGGCTGGTTCAGACTCAGTGCAGATCCGGAGAGTCCCGTAGTAAGACCGCCTGAGCACCAATACCAGTATATATGGAGGGGGGACTTCCAGTTGAAATAGACTGCTAAATGTGTGGTTTACCGTTAATTTATGATTAACTGTTTATCGTTATTCATGCCAAAATATTTTTGTGTCAAATTAAATGTATGCACCAGCTTTTCGCTGATGTATTATTTTCAAACATTTTCAGGTAAACATGATTAAATATGTTTAGTAAGGTGTTAGTGCTGGATGGACTATGAATCCTGGGCATGGAAACTCTGTGATGAATATAGTAGCAAGAATAGTGCCGGAAGGACTAAAGTTTCCTAGGCATAGACCTTGTGGCAAGTTTTGAATATCTGTCAGTAGACAGAAAATTTTGTAAACATTACGTTGAACAATGTTATGTAAAATTTTAGGTATTTAATCCCCAACGAATATATGAAAGTTTGTTTTTATAAATCATCAAATAAATTTTGAAATGATTTTCCGCTGCGTAAACGTCTTTCAAGACATGCAAATAGAAAGTGAATAATAACGCATACCAATCGGTCGCACTCCCGGGGTGCCCTGAAGCCGGGGTGTGACAGGTTGGTATCAGAGCCACAGGTTTTAGTGAATTAGATACTTGCCTTAGTATCTAGGCTTTAACCAATATTAGAAATATTGCCTACTAAGAAAAAGTAGCTAGATGTCTTGTTATACTAACATAATAAACGAACCTTATTTGTCGTAAACGATGGAGATACCTATCGAAGTATCCAATAATACTATTAACGAAAATTTTGAATCTTAATATTAAGATACTCCCTCATATTCTCGTTGTAGAATGTCAAAGAACAATGAAAGTAGACCCGCGGTGTATACTAGAGGGAATCGTAAGATAATTAACAAAGATGAAGATCGTGTGGCCCAGAAAGCCGAAATACAAAGGATGATTGCTGAGGGAATTAAGGACATGATTCCTACCATAATCTTAGTATTGAAAGAGAAAGAACCTCCCAGCCAAACTAAAGAAGTTTCAAGATCTAGAAAGAAAGATGATAATCGTTATAGCTCGAGTGGCGAAAATTCCGAAGATGAAACGCCTAAGAAAAGGAAGAAAAAGGATGGATGTTCATATCGAACATTTCAAGCGTGTAAACCTACTGAGTTTTCAGGCAACGAAGGAGCAATTGCAGCCATCCGATGGCTGGAAAAGATCAAAGCAGTCTTAGCCATTAGCAAGTGTGCTAATGAGGACATGGTTATGTTCGCCTCACATTCTTTCAAGGATGAGGCATTGGAATGGTGGAACTCTGTTATTCAGTCGAAAGGACGAGATAAGACTTATGCAATGACTTAGGATGAATTTCATGCATTGGTAACTCGAAAGTTCTGCCCAATGAACGAAAAGGAGAAAATCACCAATGAATTTCTGAATCTTCGAATGGTTGGTTCAGATAACAAGGGGTATAATACCAAATTTTTTGCATATGCCCGACTGGTGCCACATCTTGTGACACCCGAATGCAATATGATAAGTCGCTATATTTGGGGACTGGTCAATGAAATTCGTGATATGGTGAAGGCGGTCATGCCACAGACAATAGAGTCTGCAATAGAGTTAGCTGGGCTTTTGACAGATGGAATGGTTAGAACCCAGGAAGAGAATAAGAAAAAAGAGGTGGCCCATAAACCGAATATAGAGACAAATAAATTTGATAAAGGGCCCGGAAAGAAAGAAGATTCATACTCCCTCCCCAACTGCAAAACGTGTGGGAAGAAACACACAGGAAGATGTAGATCCACTCTATTCTGCAACCACTGCAAGACTTCAAGACATACTTCTGAGGCTTGCTACAGGAAAAGGGTGATAACTTGCTTCAACTGCAATGAACAAGGGCACTACAAGTCTAAATGCCCAAAGCTTAATAAAGAAGGTGGTGCTGGATCTGGAACCAAGACAGATCCTGGTATGAAGAAGACGGCACGGGCATTTGTGATGAATACTCGTGAGGCTGCTAACTTGCTGGACGTCATTACCGGTACACATCTTATCAATAACGTTTATGCTAGAATTTTATTTGATTCTGGTGCAAACCAAAGCTTCATAGACTATAAGTTCTGTAGTTTATTAAATGAACCTCTAGTAAAGTTAGACAAATCCTATGAAGTTGAAACCGCAAACGGAGATCTAGTTAAAATCTCAGAATCCTTAGATAACGGTAGGATTACTCTTTCTAATCATGTCATCCCTGTAAAACTTTTGCCTATGACATTAGCGGGATTTGACGTGGTTCTTGGTATGGACTGGTTGGCCTCGAACCAAGCTCATATCATTTGTAATCAAAACATATTATTTTTGTCAATTAAATAATCATGGTTATGTTTCAAGCGAAGTTTTAGATAAAACTTAATGTCTAAGCCTTGCGATACGACTTAATAATTAAGCTACGGATAAAACTTAACAATTAAGTATTGGATAAAACTTAATGCCTAAGTTTTAGATAAAATTAGGATGAAACTTAATGGATAAGTTTTGGATAAAACTTAATAGCTAAGACTTGGATAAAATATAAAACTTAATGGCTAAGTTTTAAATAAAATATAAAACTTAATTGCTAAGTTTTGGACTTAATAGTTAAGTTTGGATAAAACTTAATAAGTAAGAAATACTTAATGAGTAAGAAATATCCATATATAAATAGATGTCTCTTGCTTCATTTCATTTCATAACCTTTTGATTGTCTTCCCTACTTTCACACACGAAACTCTCTACTACCTTTTAAACACCATAAAGATAACCCGAGATTAGAAAACCAGTGTATATGCTCTAGACAACAAGTATAGAAGTTCTGATTTAATCAAGGTGTTAAAGGCTCATGACTTAATCCTTAAGTTACTTCGAGGTTCAGAAACAAAAGCTTATCAAGTTTAGAGGCTCTGTTCAATTTACCAGGTGAATACGTTTAATACTTTCAAAACATTCAAATGATTTTATTTTGCTAAACTGGCATTAATACGTTAACCATGTTAATGCATAGAGGTATTCTGCTAAAACATTTAGACCAGAAGTATATGTATGTTTGATCAAATTATATCTTGGGGATGGGTGAAAATCTCATACCGGGGCTGGTTCAGACTCAGTGCAGATCCGGAGAGTCCCGTAGTAAGACCGCCTGAGCACCAATACCAGTATATATGGAGGGGGGGACTTCCAGTTGAAATAGACTGCTAAATGTGTGGTTTACCGTTAATTTATGATTAACTGTTTATCGTTATTCATGCCAAAATATTTTTGTGTCAAATTAAATGTATGCACCAGCTTTTCGCTGATGTATTATTTTCAAACATTTTTAGGTAAACATGATTAAATATGTTTAGTCAGGTGTTAGTACTGGATGGACTATGTATCCTGAGCATGGAAACCCTGTGATGAATATAGTAGCAAGAATAGTGCCGGAAGGACTAAAGTTTCCTAGGCATAGACCTTGTGGCAAGTTTTGAATATCTGTCAGTAGACAGAAAATTTTGTAAACATTGCGTTGAACAATGTTATGTAAAATTTTGGGTATTTAATCCCCAATGAATATATAAAAGTTTGTTTTAAAAATCATCAGATAAATTGTGAAATGATTTTCCGCTGCGTAAACGTCTTTCAAGACATGAAAATAAAAAGTGAATAATAACGTGTACCAATCGGTTGCACTCTCGGGGTGCCCTAAAGCCGGGGTGTGACACCCTAGGCTTAAGAACATCTGCACTAACATTATGTATTGGTGTTTATACCTTATGCCAGGGGTGAGCAAGCGATAACCATAACCGGTGTTGATTTATTAAGATGATTAAGCTACCGAAAATTTAAGAATTCAACATTGGCTACCAACTGTCGATTTCTGTCAAGTGCTGAATTGACTGATCACATATGTTGAATGACTGCCGATCAAAATATGCTAAACAACTGCCGATCAACATTCAACAGATAAGCTGCTGATTGGCTATTGCTGATAAGCACTGAACTCCATGAGCTGCTGAAAAACTGCTACATAGAACAAGGCTGTGTGTACCGACTACTACTATGTTTCACCTTTTGTAGACAGTATAGTACTAAATCCGCCTAACTCCGATATGTAGATTGTCTGTTTTGCTGTACATTCTGAACATAGAATAGTTTATTTTTATTGTTTAGATTTTATAGTATAAAGTAATCACACTTGTATAGTATATGCAAGCTTTGTCAAGGCACTTGGTTTATCTGCCGATTATATCATTTATATTCTAAAGATTAATCAACTGAATACTTTAAAATAACAACTTATGTATTCATTTTTACTCAAAGTATTTATGTTTTGTTAGTAAGTTGTTAACTTATATTTCACATTTGTTAACTTCTGATCAGATAGAAAAGTCTTGTTAATTTATAACCCCGATCCAACAACCGGCTTTTAACATATAATCGAACCATGAACGCATTGAATTTAACCAAAAACCAGCCGATAGTCATTGTTAAGGTTTGTGACTAACCGATAAATTAGTTATTGTTATGGTTAAGTGTGTCTAATAACTGAACTTTAACAGAAACCGAACCAATTAAAATTATAAAAAGCTCAATTTAAATTTTTATCACTTTCAAATATAGAAAGTATATGTGTAGTCTATCAATACATCAAATATATGTTATTTTTAAAGACTTATCGATATATATTTGTAACCAAATGATTCAAAGCAACACATATTGGTTAATTATTTAGAATTACATCATTTAACCATATAAGTGTCATACCTGAGGTCCAAAAAAATAAAATAAAACATACAAGCGTTTTATTCGGTTCTTACAGTTTTCAACGTATTGGTCCAGTGATACACGCATCCATACACGTATATCTAATATTTTAAACTAAAAGATTTGAGTAAATTATACTTTTCGTCCTTTAGTTTTGTAAAAATTTTTAAGTTTCGTCCTTAAACTAAGGAAATTACAGTAAACATCCTTTACGTTTAAAAAAGCTTGCACGTTTTGTCCTTTCGTCTAACGGTCGTTAAATTTGATCGTTAAGTCAGGTCACGTGTCAGACACATGAGGGTAGTTTGGTCTTTTTACCCTTATTATTAAAACCCACCCCACCCCACCTCACTTCACATCTCTTTTTCTCTTTCTACCCTTTCTTTCTCTCTATCTTCACACAAGAAACACCACCACCCGCCCGCCCACCACCACCACCCGCCCGCCCACCGCCACAATCTGCCACTGCCACCTTTTAAGGACAAACCTCTTATGTTCTTTCGAAGGTCTTTAACCAACCTCACATCTCTCTCTACTCTCTCTCTCTTAAGATTTACAAATCTACCATCAAAAACCAAAAAATTTAAAATTCAAGATATTGTTTTTGAAGTAAAATTTATAAAGTTGAAGATCTTTTTGTTCAATCTTAATTAAACCCATCAATTTATGAAAATATTCATCTTCTGACCCATGATAGGTGGTTGGTGGAATGATTGGAGTTTATTGATGAAGGTGATGGGTGAAGACGTTATATGATGGCTGGTTGTTTGTGTGTGTGTGTATATATATATATATAGAGAGAGAGAGAGAAGAGAGAAAAAAAAAAGATAGAAAAATACATAAAGGGAGAGAGAGAGAGTTGTGTGAAAATAAAGAGAGAGAGAGAGAGAAAGAAGGGGTAGAGAGAAAAAGAGAGGTATGTGGTTGGGGTGGGTTGTGGTTGGGGTGGGTTGTGGTGGGTTTTAATAATTAATAATTTTTTAATATTTTATTTTTTATTATTAATGGTAAAAAGACCAAACTATCCTCATGTGTCAGGCACGTGACCGACTCAACGACTAAATTTAATGATCGTTAGAGGAAATGACGAAACGTGCAAGTATTTAAACATAAATGATGTTTACTGTAATTTATTTAATTTAAAAATAAAACCTGAAATTTATTACAAAACTAAAAACACGAAAAATGTAATTTACTCAAAAGATTTTATTCTCTTGTAACTTTGCATGTTCTTGTTTGACTTTAGAGACCGAAACCGATGGTGATGGTGGTGAATTCACACCCATAGTCTTCGACTACTTTACACATACAGTCTTTATAATATTAACATCTTAGTATTATTTATAACCTGTTGATTACAATATTTCAACCTAAACACTTATGGAAGGCTACAAGCACTTTAGCCACCAACACACTCTTTCTTTCCATCAATCCTTACAAGATGCACACCTCACTTGTACCGGCTGCAACTTCACTTGTACCGGCACCCCGGTCTACGCGTGTCGCGCTTGCGACTTCTTTCTTCACGACCAATGCTTAGATGCAGCACGATCACTGATCCACCCGTTGCACCCCGCTCACCCTCTCTCGCTATTCCCGTCTCCGACATACCCGTCCGGCTCTTTCATTTGCGCCTCGTGTAACAAGCCCGGTTCGGGCCTGTGTTATTGTTGTTCTGTTTGTGATTTTGATCTCCACATACATTGTGCTTAAGGCTGCAAACGAACCGTACGAACACGAACAAGGTCTTGTTTGTGTTCGTTCATTAAGAAATAAAAATGTTCATGAACTGTTCACGAACACTTACCGAACGGGTTTCCTTGTTCGTGTTCGTTCATTAAGAAAATGAACATGTTCATGAACTGTTCACGAACACTTACAGAACGCAAACGAACACAAACAAAATCAAACGAAAACAAACAAATGTTCATGAACATGAAGAACATAAAGAAGTTCATAAACACAAACGAATACGAATGATCACATATTTATTTTAGAAATAAAATCAGCATTTTCATCACAAAGTTTACAAAAAATAAATAAACATGTAACATAAATATCCAAAAACACTTGACATACTTGTCATAAAATAACTAACACAAAAATTAAGAACATAATCGAACATATTAACGAACATAAACGAACACATTATCGAATGTTCACGAACGGACATTAACGAACATAAACGAACACATTATCGAACGTTCACGAACATAAACGAACGAACACGGCTTGTGTTCGTGTTCGTTCGTTTAACTAAACGAACGAAATTTTCTTGTTCGTGTTCGTAAACGAACGAACATAAACGAACTTCCCGCCGAACAGTTCACGAACTGTTCACTGAATGTTCAGTTCGTTTGCAGTCCTAATTGTGCTTATGATAACCTAAACCCTAATATGACCTCGAGCTCGAGCCCTCCACCTAATCAGATTAAACTTAAATCACACCCGAACCACATGTTGACATACCTCCCCAAGCCACCTAAAGTTAGTGGCTCAGGTTCGTTTGACGTGTGTAGTACTGAATGTGATCACAACGGTGCATTGTACCGTTGTTATCTCTGCGACTATGACGCGCATGTGGGATGCACTAGTCTGCCAGAGACTGTGCATCGCGCTTAAATTACTTCATGTGATTCCTAACCCGACGTTTGAGTGTGATGTTTGTAAACACGCTATCGCACAAAACCAATGCATGTACGCTTGTTCATCCGGTTGTGATTACGGTATGCACGTTAAGTGTGTTCGGGCGAAGGTGACGGAGAATGTACCGATGGACGAAACGACGTTTCCGTTGGAACTGTGGAAACAACAGCACAATATGCGAATGTTTGAAAGGGCAATTGATACAATGGCATTTGGTACTGGTTACTATCGTGATCGTTACTACCGATACTAATCGCTATATCGATAAGCGATTCAAAATCGATGTCAACTTTGTTATGTTTAATCATGTTATGATGTTTGTTTGCTTGCTTGATCTTGACTAAATCAATTGATCGAAGTGTGTTAGTTTTTATCTGCTAATGAAATAATAAATGTTGGTGTCTTGTTCACAAAATGTGTTTTGATCTATGAATGAATTATTATATTATAGATTCGTTATGATTAAAATTGTTTGATTATTTTTATAATAACTAGTTGGATATACGTTGCGTTGCAGCAGAGCGGTTTTGATAACACTTATATCGAAATATACGTTAAGCAACATAAAAACGAATTTATAAAGGTGACATGTATCATATACCACACTGTTTGTTTTTATAGTATTTATGAGAAAATATAGATAAATGGGTGAGTTTATTTTACAAAATGTATTTTTGCTACAAAATGTGAGAAGACACAATGAGCCTAAAAAGTCACAAAAAAATTATATCTCACAATCTAAATCGAATTTCAAAAAAGTACTTCGGAGTCTCTGTTCCTCTTGTCGTCATCTTTCAGAAAAAAAAATTATTGTGTCTTTTTATGACACAATGACGTCATTGTGTCTTTCATAATAACACAATGACGTCATTGTGTCTTTCATAAATGACACAATAAAAAAACGTTAATTTTTTTTATTTTTTTCTTAGTGAGGACGGCTTGGGGAAAAAAACTCGGAATTACTTTTTGAAATTCGATTTAAAATTAACATTCCTATTCCATTCCTTACATTTACCCAAGAAATGTTTAACATTCCAATAGTATGTTTAAAATTAACATTCCTATTCCATTCAAAATTAACCAACCAAACATGTTATTAATTTAACAAGATTCCAGTTTCATTTTCATTTCCAATTCCTTTACAATAAATTCTTCGAACCAAACGGCCCATAAGTTTCAAAAGTGTTCTACTTTGGTCACTTATTTATTTTTTTCTTAAATTGGACTACTAAACCATCAAATCGAGTCATCATCGAATTTTCTTATGTCAAAAAAATAATGAAGGAGAAGATGTGAAAGTCGGAAATTATAATATATGAAATTATATTAAAAAATAAAAAAAATGTTAATTATATTAAAAAATAAAAAAGAACCTAAAATTATCGTCACCGTTCCACATTAACATAAAAAAGATATATTTCCTAATTGAAACAAAAAAAAAACCATGCTGAAAAACATATTAGGATTTATAAAAACTTGATTTTAGTCCATATGATTTGCAATTCATCTTTGTTAATTCTAACCCACTAACATCGTTAATTAATTCAGTTAATTACAAGAGGATACGTCTTTTTATGTACCTCTTTATTATTTAAGAAGGGTTGTTTCTGTAAACTAATATAAACCCAACCCCACTCTTTTTTAACCACACCTTATTCACCTGACCACCCCACCACAACCCTTCATTCCGACCAACACCATCCCATTCGACCACAACCGCCACCAGCACCACAATACAATAACATCACCGCCACAACACCATCACCATCACCAAAACACTACACCCATCGTCCCCGATACCACTTCCACCTCCTCCATACTTTCTCAACCCTAGAACACGGACCCAACTTTTCAAAATGAACCATCAACCCATCACAACTTCTTATCCCTTTCCAACTGATATTAAAACCCAAATCACAAAATAAAAAAAAATCACAACCAACACCACCGCCCCCCAATACCACCTCCGGCGAGTACAAAAAACCATGTACCATTGCTTCCGACGTTGATGGATGTGTCGGTGGAGGTGGAGGTGGAGGTCGACGGTGTTGGCTGTGTTGGTGGAGGTCAATGGCGGTTGTTGTGTTAGTGGTGGCCTGAAACGTGGGTGGTGGTACAACTGGTGGTGTGATTGTGGTGGTCGTCTCTCTATGTCCAATGGTGATAGTGATTGTGGTGGTGGTGAATGGGGTGGTGGTGGTGAATGTGATTTGTTAGATCTGTAAGTAGATGAGTAGATATTTTGTTTACTCTTATTTTAATAAATTTGAAAATATTACATAAATTACACAATAGTCGTTTAACTAATAAAGTGTGTTAACAAGTTATTTAATTAACCTTTATATGTAAAGGACCAAATGCATTTGTTTTTAACAAAATTTATTAAAGGTGTTAGTAAATTGAAGTTAATTAAAACGAATTACAAACCACAAAGAGTAAAATCAATATTTTGAAAGCTTTGAATGAAAATCCTTACATCAAATCACATGAAGCAAAAATGAAATTTACTTTTAATAAAATATGACACCTGAATGATATAATAAAACACTTTTTAAACTTGAGTTATCTAATTAAAACATATTTACAAAGTTATCATCTTTCATATTAATACGTTCTATTTCAAGATTACTTTTGAATGTCAATTTTTTATTAAAATTTGTAGCTTCTAATAGTTAAATAAATAATAAGAAATAAACATAAACAGTTAATTAAATAATTAAATCAAATCTATTTTGTATGGTGAAAAAAGATACTATTATTCTAAGGAGCTTGAAGACAAACACAGGGACATGGAGAATTAATTTTCTAAAAGATAGTTCCAAAAGAAAGTTCAAATTGAAACTTATTTTGTTTTCAAGTGTGTTCAAAGAAAACTTTTCTAGGTGGGTCTTCCTTATCTTTGACATAGGGCCCCTGCATTACACACTAGTCAGTAGTCACCATGATGCCCCTATTTAAAACCTAAATTACCCATAATACCCTAGACAAATAACCATTAAAATTATTATATTTAAGTATGTCGATGTTGATTCCGCATATGACTGAGATTGTGTTGATCTTGATCGAAATCCAAAAGCAAAAGCCATAACTCTTGATATCTAGAACTCACTTGAGCGGGCCTCCCTAACCCACCCCCAATCTCTTTAGTTAATTTGTTCAATAATTTGGTTGTGTTTAATGTTTGATGTATATAACTAGTTTTTAGATACATAATGGTAAATAATATAATCAATCGATGGATTAGGTTATACATACTTCCCTTTATTACTTATCATTCTTCTTCTTTCAAAAATCAATTTCAAAACTTGTTATATTTACCTTGAGTTTTTAAATTTTTTTCTAAAAACGATATAAAAAACATATTTAAAAATAATAAAAAATAATTATAAAAAATATATATTCATTTCAGAATTAAAAAAAAAAACTTTTAATAAAAAGGTTAAAAATATCTTTTAGAATTAGAAATAGTCATAAACGAACCAATTTCAACCGACTAAACTGATCTATTCAGTTCAGTTATCCGATTTAACCTATTAAACCCGTTTATTATTCGGTTTATACGGATAACTAAACCGAATAAGCAAAATTTTGTGTAATCGTTAAACGAACCAAAAACTGAATTTAAGATTTAATTCGGTTTTCTCGGTTACACATACGGTTCAATTTTCAGTTATTATTAGTGTTTGTCGTTTTTGAGCATTCATAATTGCTACAATTAAAAATAATAAAAAATATAAATAATAAAGACTAAAAGAAATAATAAATAAATAAATAAAATTTAAAACTTTTTAATTTAACATACTAAGAGGTGATATAGTAAATAAAAAAACATAAAATAAAAAATTAACCATTTTTGAAAATTAAAAGGAGAGATAAAAAGTAAAAGTTGTTTACAAAAGGGTATGTATAACACAATCCCAATGGATTTAGTTAATAGAAATAGATATAAGAGTAATAGGATCTTTGGTAATTTCTAAATGATTAAGTACTGAATCAATAAAAGGTCTGAATCATTAAATGCTAAACCATTAAAAGATCTGAACCATTAAAAACTAATATATTGTTTAACTATTCAAAAATCTTAATTATTCAGCATTAAACCTCTTAACCATTCAACATTAATATAATGCTTAATCATTAAAAGACAAATGTTTTCGCGCATTTGCTTCGCTAGGTCGGAAGTAAAAAAGGACATTTTATGTGTCGTATGTGTGTTTAAAGTTCGAGTAACATTCAATATTATATTTGTTAATATGTAACATATAAAAAAAGAGTTTGTCCTTTTTCGATGATTAATTTCTTCTTTATTAAAAGTGATTGCGATTTCAACCTACTCCACTACAATGAAGTCTTCGATGACTTTGTACAGTATCATTTTTGATTGAAGGTATTTTGGTTATTTATAACTTGTGATGACAATATTTCACCTTAACAAAAATGGAAGGGTACAAGCACTTTAGCCACCCTCACACTCTTTCTTTGCACCAAAGCTTAGAAGTTGCAAAGCTCACTTGTACCGGCTGCAACTTTCCTTGTACTGGCACCGCGGTTTACTCATGTCACGCGTGCAAATTCTTTCTCCATGACCAATGCTTCAATGCAACGCGATCACTGATCCACCCGTCACACCCCGATCACCCTCTCTCGTTGTTCCCATATCCGACATACACATCTGGCTCTTTTGTTTGCAAGTCGTGTAATGAAACCGGCTCGGGCTTTTGTTTTTGTTGTTCCGCTTGTGAATTCGATCTTCATGTCCATTGTGCTTACAATAACCTAAACCCTAAACCAACCTCGAACCCTCCATCAAATCAAATTAAACTCAAATCACACCCAAACCATAAGTCGAAATATCTACACAAGTCAACTTATACTAGTAGTTTATGTTTATCTGACAGTTGTAGTACGTGCTATGATCGCAAAGGTGCATTGTACCGTTGTGATAACTGTGCCTATGACGCGCATGTTGGACGCACTAATTTGTCAGAAATCGTAGATCAGGAAGACCATGAAAACGGGCTTCCATTACTTTATGTGAATCCGAACCCTCCACCAAATCAAATCAAACTCAAATCACACCCGAACCATCGGTTGAAATATCTATATAAGTCAGCTTACACTAGTGGTTCAACTTTATGTGACGTGTGTGGTACTGCTTGTGATCCCAACAGTGCATTGTACCGTTGTGATATCTGTGACTATGACGTGCATGTCGGATGCACTAGTTTGTCAGAAACTGTGCATCGTGAAGATCATGAACACGTGCTTTCATTACTTTATATGAACCCCAACTTGGAGTATGAATGTGATGTTTGTAGAGGTGTGATTGAACAAAACAACTGCATGTACCTTTGTACATCCGGTTGCGATTATGGTATGCATGTTAAGTGTGTTTCCGACAAGGTGTCGGAGGAAGCTCTGATGGACGAAATGGCGTTTGACTTCGATATGTCCAAACTACTGAATAAGATGCGAGAATTTATGCAAAGCTCTTGGGCGCTAGCGATTATGATGGTAATCATCGCGATCCTAATCCTTACTGTGAGGACTTGCGATAACTGTGATAATAGGTACTACTATAGCCGACACTGTGATAAAAATCTCTGTATCATCTATAATCGAATTCGTTATAGGCGTTAGACTTTGTGTGTTGTTTCCCTTGCTCATTAACGTTTAATCGTGTTACATTACGCTTTATTGTTTGTTGATCGGGACTGAAGTGAAGTATGATCTCTAGTTGTTACCCACTGGAATATTAAATAAACACTGGAATATTAACATTAGAAATTATATAACTGTATGTCAATAAACTCAAATTAGGACCCGGTGGTAGCTAGGGTTGTTTAAATAGCTCGTACTTCGGTTGATAAAACTCACTCGAATTGACTCCTTATGTAAGCGAGGTGAACGGAGCCAAGGGTGGCTCGCTCAATGGCTCAGTTAAATTAACCATAACTTTTAGTAGTTTATAGACCAAGTAAAGGACATTCCATTAAAGATATTTTTTTTTCTCTTATTTTAACAATGTAACCGAGTCAAACCAAACTAGGTTATTTTTTATTAGAACCGAACCAAAGCAAATTGAGTTCAAGCTCAAGGGTTCTGCTCGGTTTAAAATTCCAGCCGAGCCGAGCCGACGCGAGCAACCCTACTGTCAGCTTCACATATCTCAATACTTAAACAGCCAAGACAATTTAGGCCTTTCTTTATTTGTTTTTTGGAGTGTAGCAAAAAGTTTTAAAAGGAGCCCTTGTGTAACACCTCAAGACAATTGACTTTGGTTGGATTTAGTAATGACACAGCATAAAACTTTAAAACAGTACAAGTTATATGGTTTTTGCTACATTTTCACACTTCAAAATATAACACACACACACAACGACTACTCTAGGATGTCAGCTATCCTTAGAATAATCCTTAAAATCAGTGGGTTAGTTTCTAGCTTTCTGCACAAGTGTGTTGATGATATGCTGATGTTTTTAAAGTTTTTATTATTTTAGAAATACTGAAATTTATTTTTAACCACATTTATAGAAACTAACTTATAAGGTACCCATATGAGAGTATCATGGATTCAGCACTTTTTCACTAAAACCTCACTAATTGTAAACCAAACACAAAACTAGCCATTCCTAAAAAAAGACGATACACACACGCACACAAAGTTCAATGCTGGTGAACTCGGGCAAAAGTCACATATCAAGCTTCTAGTTCTACCATACGAGACCAACTATCCACATCCATCCGACTAACAACTCACTCGTTATTGTTATTTTGCTTCATCTGATCCACCGGTTGCAGCACCATGACCATCTTTACCAGTACCACTGCTTTCAGCCAGACCGCCATCTTGCATACTTCCTCTCCAGACATCACCAGCGGTTGAGCTTGGTGGCGCCACGCTTGGCCCACCGGGCCTAACGCCCATCTGAGGTTGGATAACTTGTGGGCTATTAAACTGCATGGCTGGCATTTGCTGAGCCATGACAGCCGCCTGAGGATGCTGCTGCATGAAAAATCCTCCTTGTTGTGGGATACCCGCGTGTGGAAGTGGGCCCATCTGCATAGTATAAAAGATTCATAATCGCAAACTTCAAGTCATTAAAATCAGATAATCAGTTTAAAACATGCAAATCAAAACGCACAATTTTATACAATTATATAGATTATAGAAAGAAACCTGAGATGAGATTGTTGATGCTGGTGCTGGTGTCGGTGTGGGTGGTTGAGCATCAGCAATGGCTGCTAGATACATCAAATTCTTTTGGAGTAGAGCCTGGTACCTAAAACATACAACCAGGTTTATTTTAGAAATACCGATACATGCATTGAAATTTAAATCATTAGTATGATTGTAGGGTTAAATACTCACTGGGCACATTCAGCAAGCTTTCCAAGGTTTTGGTTGGTCATTATTGCTAAAATTAATTGCTTGTTCTCGTCAAGGAACTGTAAATGCGGATTTGGAAAGACATCCATGTATTTATATAGCATATAAAAAAATAATTGGTAAGAAACATTAAAGATGATGGCATGGTGATTGCATATAAGATGTCGGAATGTATGTTCAATTGTTTGACTAGACTGCAGTCAACTGTTCTGTCACATTAGATCGTTGGCCATTTGAGGTTCTTTAACATATATGATTATTAGGCATTCATTGACTATAATTGAGTGTTTGAGTTGATTGTCCATTGAAATTTCTTTGAATATGGCTGACTATTTGACTCTTTTGACCATGGTTGACTCTTTGATTTTGATTGTGCTCATTCATTAGCTATTTATCTCAGGGCTTCCTTTGCATTATCAATCACCCACTTTTGGCTTCCGTCTTCAGTGGATGATATCAATAGTAATTTGTAGTCTACTCAAAGTTCAAGTGGTTAATTAATGAGCTACATATAGAGGGTAACAATTTCAGCGCGTTATGTAAAAGCAGATAGCTGTGTTCCTTATTCTAATGCAAACAGGTAAAGGATGTAAAATTCAGAAACCTAACCAAAAAGCCGCTGGGTTGGGTCAAACGGGTTAAAGTAGGTGTTCATACGTCATAATTGTTTTACTATAAAAAAAGATCTTTATTTTAATAACGTTCTTCATATCTAGAAACTTTAATAAACAAAAAAATAACTTGTCAACCCAACCGACCCGTCCTGTTTTGATCAGTAATCCCATCCACCCCTCTCCCACTTATAGCTTAATGAGTACCACCACCTTGACATGATAATATATCTATGTACTTGACAGGGTTTTGTTATATATGAGATACTACTTCACCACTGCAAATCAATATATAATTTACTCTTCAGTGCATACATGAAATTCAGCAACTTCAAATGCTTGATTTCTTATCTTAGTTATGAGATCAATCGACGTTAGTCAGAAACTTATCAAAATGCCTTAAATACAAATATCATACCTCACACGAAAAAAAAAATCCCATTTTAGTAAAAAACTTATTTGATTCGTCAACTTAAACATGTTGTTCCAAAACACGGTTGTTAGCTTCTTGCATGCAATTCACGATAAACACAATTGTATGAATGAACATACAAAACTTTTATTCTGAAAGATTGTGTTTCCTTTATCTTTAAATAAAATGTATTAACAATTGTATAAAATATGATAGTTTAATCACCTTAAGTCTCAAGAAAATATCTTCATAAAATAGATGCAGCAACCGAAAAATGGTCATGTTTCAAACAAGTAGCGTTGGGTTGAGTTGCAAACACTTTGTCTTCTTTTTTCTTATATAAACGATTAACACATTAATTATGATTTCACATATACCAGCATTACAACAGTAACATAAATATTCAAATACAATGATTTAGGAGATCGTATGCATTAGAAAGAAACTCCAGGCACCTTTCAACCCATCGTATAAACCGTCCCCCTCTAGCTAAACCTTTTGAATTGGCTCATCTACGATAAAACATATCTTAAACCGACCCATTTATAAGTAAATGAGTGTAAATTATCACCTCTATACTTAACACTATATGTCAATTGTTAGGTTTAGCTTACACAAATAGGTAATGGTTTACTTAATCTTTAAGTAATCAATGTTTCACTATGTAAAGTTAGGTTTCGAACAATCCTTAGATTAAATACACTGGTTCTACCAGCAATCAACAAGAACCCTAAGGACCCCAAATCAAAAACTATCGAAATCTAACTAATTTCCATAAGAATCAACAAAAATAAGCAGTTAAACTTCAAAATCAGAAGCGAATTCGAACAAGAAGTTGATTGAATATCAAAGGGGTAAAAAGAAACCTTTTGGATCTGATCGGTGGTGATGTTTGTCGGAGGAAACGAGGAAGACATCATCGGATTTGGCATCATCGGCTGCTTCATTGCTCTTTCTCCTTACACTCAAAATCTATAATTTTTGCAATTATTTGTCGATAGAAAAACCTACAACTATTGAAGGTGTATGTATATGAACAGTGACGGTGTTAGGTGCCCTCTCAACGTTGAAATTGACTCTATGCTTGTTATGTGCATTTTGGTATTGATAATTTATATAAAGATTTTGCTTTAGCTAGTCGAAATATTTTTAGTTATTTCATACTAAATGATGTTAAAACTAGTTTTTTCTTCTTGCTACGCCGCGAGAGTTTTGTCGTTTTCTTTCATACTACGTGGTGTTAGTATGGTCGCTTTCTGCTTGTCTCGTTGAAAACCATACAATGTTAGCTATTAATTAATTCGTCGGAATGCGGCTTTATATGTTTTTAGATTTGGAATGACAAACGCTACATGCCATAAAAGGAAATTAACAACTTGATATCCGACTAAATTCCGCAATTAACTTGTCGTGAGATATTGTTTAGTGTTTGTAATATCGTTGCAAATTCAACGTTTATAGCAATGTTTTGTTAATACAGATTGAATTGGAAATTTGGATTTATAGTTTCTAAATGAAGGCTAGAATTCTAGATTGAATTGTATAAATCTGAACTGGAGCGTTAAGCCGCAAAAAATATAATTAATCTTGAGAAAAGAATATATATACTTTTATCCTACATAGTTTGAGTTATGGAATGCAAGGAAACTTATTTTTTTCACAAAATAGGAGGGGAATCGCCCCAAAAGAAAAAATAAGAATAAAAATAAATTCATTTTTCTTGAAGGTAGGGGAACCGCCCCAAAAAGAATTTCACAAAATATCTGATAGGAAACCGCCCAAATAAACAACCAACCGTCTTAAGAAAACAAAGTGTACGCAAGTACACAACGCATTTAGAGTTATAAATGTAGCTACATTAAACCTCCTCATAAATTTAAGTTGGTGTTTAAGGGTGCCTTGGGTGTTCATGACAGATTCACCACACCACACCGCATCCCACCGTACCGCACCAACGACATCATCTGGTATCATATGACATCATCATCTTCCACACCACATCACACCGCACTTAGAGTATCATAACGGATTCGTATGACATCATCATCTTCCACAAACGACAGTCATTCCCACAAATAAGTGTTTCATTTTTTTCTCTCTAGATGATTACATGATTGGATTGATTTTATGGTTCTAAGACATTGATTAATAAACTTGAATTAATCAACATCTGGTATGAGAGTCATGTTGATTATATCAATTCAATCATATAACTCGATGGATCTTGATGATGTGATTCTCTACAATAACCAATATTTGATGATGCAAATATCACGCCACCGTAAGTTTCTTCTTTAAACCAATTTAACAATTTGGACGACGCAAAATCGGAGTTGATTTTGTTGTACTTGAAGGTCTAGAACAAGAAATCAAACATAATCAGAACGAGAAAACTAACCAAATAAACAAACCTGACACTTGATGAATTCTGGAACTTGAATGTAATCTTCAAATAACCAAACCTGGATCAATCTCTGAATCGTGAAACACTATCAGATAAACCTATTTCGCGGGTTACTCGCGATTGATTTATCGGAATAGACAGAGATTTCTGGATGAAGTCGAATTTGTTTGAATCTATGATGTTTTTTTTTGAAACTTCTTGTAACTGTATGTTTCTTTTTCTCTTTGTTTTTGATCGAGTGAAAGAAATAAAAGAAGGCCATGGAACCTTCTGTCGTTTCCCTCTTTTTGTTTTGTGACCGCTCATCCAAAAGTCCAAAACCCATACTTTATAAACTTGTTGTTTTATACGGCCCAAACAAAAAGGCCCAATGTTAATTAACCCAACTAATGTTAATTAACCTAAGTATACTTAAGTCCAATATTGATTACAACATCCAAATAACATTTCAAACTAAACCGAGCTCACACTCCCGCGACACCTCACTAGTTTAATCTCTAATATTATTTTCTCGATCAACAAGTTAATCCAATACACTAAAATACCCGTTGATAACACTAAAATTACCAAGAGATCTATTTCAAATAAAATAAATTTAACAACCTTTATTGATTATTTCAATTACACTATTACTCGTTTTGTAACGTCGGTAGCTACAGTGCCACCGACCAAGGGCGTTGGTATTTCTCGTGATGGTGACATCAACTACCGTCTCTTCAATTCAATTCTTTTTATTTTCGCATAGAGTTTTCCTCCATAAGCTTTCATCGGTTTCCTTCAACGCCATTCAGATGCTTGACAAAGCGAGAACAATCACACAACCGGCGGCTACTACCACTGCCACCGCCTACCGGGTGTCAATCTTTAGCTGGAACAACAAGTAGAAACTAACGTGGCCGAAGGTCATTTAACCCGTTGCTACAACCCTTGTCACTAGACCCACACTCTGACAATCGTCGCTTAAAAGACAAAAAACTAAACTGTAAAAATGAATATCTAAGGCTAAAGATGACTGTAAGGATATGACGATCTGGAGACGATCAAACGAGAATTGAAGGCAAATGTATCATCCATGTCTAATAAGAGAAAAAGAACGGTGAGAATGGAGGATTGTTTTTGTGGTGCTGACCGGTTATTGCATGAGAAATTATGTAGAAAGGAACCTAAAAGTGATGAACAACAATGGGAATTCATAGTGCAAGACTTGAAAAAACATTCAATTTTATCATTTGGTTGGGAACATAAAAACGTAAGTTGTCACTGACTAAATCATAACTACTGCATAAAAATTAAACCACACAATCTTGAAATCAAAATAAAGTGAGAAAAGTAGGCATTGCCATGTGTCGAAAGTAATTGACTAGAATTTCGCTTGAAGTAGTCTTTTTCTTTTTTGGGTTTTTGATGTCTTCTCTTGGGCTACCTTTCCTATAATTACATATTAAAATAAATTTTCTTTTTGTTTACTTTTCTAATTTTGGTTTTATTTAACTTAGAGATATTTTACTTTTGCTTTCTATGGTTTGGTGTAAATAACGGTTTTCATCCAAAGATTTTAAAATCATAATTTTACTTATTGTGGTTTGTAATTTTTCTTAATTAACTTCAACCCATTAACACTGTTAGTTAAGTCTGTTAAAAACAAAAACAATTTAGTCTTTTTACGTATAGATCTAATTAGATAACTCATTAAGATACTTTATTAGTTAATGAAATATTCAATCTTAATAAAAGCAAAAATCTCTCGTCTCTTTCACTTCACCGTCACCACCACAATCACCAAAATCACCATAACCATTGGATTCCATCAAGAAAAAAGAGACGACGACCACCACCACCACAATCGCACCACCACCACGTTTTCAGCCACCACCAACACAACTACCACCATCGACTTCCACCTCCACCAACACAGCCACCACCGTCGACACCAACACATCCACCACTACCGACCTCCACCTCCACCAACAGGACAACCACCGCTGACCCCTCCACCACCATCAACTCGTTGCACATTAGAGAAGTATTTTTGGGGGGTTCTTGCTCGCCGAAAACCCTAGATCCGCCCTGTGACAAGGTGTGATTTTTGGATTTTACGATTTGGATTTTAGGGTTCGGTTGCAGTAGAAATGGTGTGAGAAGGTTCTATGGTGGGTTGATGGTTATTTCTGGGATTATGGGTCTGTTTTTAGGGCTAAGAAGGTATTGGATGGTGGCTGTGTTATGGTGGCAGTGGTGGTGGTGGTATTAGGGTCGGTGGTGTTAGGGGCAGCAGTCTTTTAGGGATGGTGGTGGTGTTGTGGGGATGATGGTGTTGTAGTGTGGTGGTGCTCGTGTTATGGTGGTGGCGGTGTTATGGTGACAGTAGTGGTGGTGGTATTACGGTTGGTAATGTTTTGGGGATGATGGTGATATTATGGCAATGATGGTGATATTAGGCTCGTGTTGTGGCAGTGGCGTTGCCCTGGGGAAGGTTGTGGCAATGCGATGCATATTAGTATTTTAATATGTTACTCTATATATCTAGATCATTGGAAAGCTCAAAGAAAGTATTGCGATATCTTCGATGAA
The DNA here is from genome assembly GCA_025506505.1 of Flaveria sonorensis. Classification (NCBI taxonomy): domain Eukaryota; kingdom Viridiplantae; phylum Streptophyta; class Magnoliopsida; order Asterales; family Asteraceae; genus Flaveria; species Flaveria sonorensis. The sequence goes on along the minus strand of CM046432.1, from coordinate 54,753,271 downwards.
CAAAAGACTACAAATTACTTTATAGAAAAAATGATGACCTAGAAGTGACCGGCTATTTTGATTTCGACTTTGTTAAATGAAAGATGACAAAAGGTCTACTTCGGGGTACATCTTTATGTTGGCAGGCGCGCCCATCTCGTGGAGGATTCATAAGAAACAACTAACGACAACTTTAACAATGATGGCAAAATTTGTTGCGGTCTATAATACAATATGTTAAGGGATGTTGTTGAGAAATCTTATTAGTGGACTTAAAGTTGTATACTCCATATCAAGACCATTGAGGATTTACTGTGACAATTCTGCTGCTGTTAGTTTTTCGAACAGTAATGGTTCGAGCGGCGCTGGATTATACATCGATACAAAATACTTGTTCGTACGCAAACGAATAGAGGAACATAATCTTTGTATCGTGTACATTAGGACTCACAATATGCTTACGAAAGCTCGTAACTAAGATGAGTTTTACTAGAGACCTAATATGATAGCATATTGTTCTTATGAAAGAATTATTTTAAAATTCCTCGAATGTTTAAGTTTCACTGTCTATAATCATATATGCATGCACTTATTAATCCACATACAAATATGTACAATTAGTTGTTGTATATTATAGTCATATTGGACCTAAGTTTGTCAAAACATTTTGTGTTGATGTTTTAGTATAATTGATGGGGGTCTTCGTGTTGAAAATGACTAGAATGACTGTATCTTTTTGCTAAGGCCTTAATATGAAATTTGATGGGTATTAACTTGGCCAAAACTTACAAATACTTATCATGAATGGTCACTCGGCCAATGGGAGAATATTGAAAAATTATCCACATTATAATGGACTTAGAACCATTCATTAAAATAAATAATTATGCTAATATGACATAGATAGTCCTTAAAATTTATTTGATGGATGTAAATATAAATATTGATAAGTAAAGGGGGCATTATGATTTCCTTTAGGTACTAGTATATAAAAAGGATATAGGGAATTAGAAATCATCGATCATTCACATAATTCCACTGAAGAACACCATCAAGAATCATCTGTATCATCTATCGATTAGACTTACAGTATCATAACGGAATCGTATGACATTATCCTCTTCCACACCAACAACAATCATTCTCACAAGTAAGTGTTTCATTCTTTTCTCTCTAAATAATTACATTATTAGGGTTTTAAGATATTGATTCATAAATTTGAATTATCAACATACATGATTTAAAAAAACCAATATTAGATTCTAGGTTTAGCCTACTTGTACACCGCTCCCGATTTGGTTTGAGTTTGTTAAATTCTATAAGTGAACGCTCTTGTTGTAATAAACCGACATCGTTTGGAAAAATTTAGTCACAAGCGCAAAAGTTGGAACCCACTTCATTGATTGGTTTGTCACCTACGTGCATATGAGATTGGAATAAAATAACAAAAAGAAAAAGAAAAAATTACAGATTGATGTTAAAAATTAATACACCTTGTTTATTATACATGATTATAAAAGGTTTGGGTTTACTGAGATAAGTGGGCATTGCTATGTCGTACTAGGTGTTTAAACAAGAGGTACGAATCTTTATTGCAACAATTTGAAGAATTTATTTATTTTTGGGTTTTTCAATCCACGCTAATACATAATATATAATTTTGGGTGCCCAAAGAGCACACATTGCTGATTGCTACAGTGATTAGCGTGAGACATGCCCAACAAACCAAGTAACCAACACACGTTTGCTCTAATGATCAAAACCTGCTAATTCTTCACCATCAATGGTTCGCTACCTATAGATGCTCGAAGTCCTTGACGGCCTAAATATGGTAGTGTAAACACCGAATTTCGTTGATAATGTTTTTTTTATTATTTGATTATCATGTTCTTAGATTTATACTTACAATTGTCACATTACGTGATGTAATCTTTTAAACGTCATTCATTTCTTAGATCTATATTTGCAATTGTCGCATTTTAGACCTAGTATTTCATAACTGAGTTATTTATTCAACAAACTATATATTTCTAACATAATAGAAATAAATTTTGTAGCTCATATTTAATAATGTTACAAAATTAAATTCTTATAAATTTAATAAGTAAAATATAATAAAAGAGTAGATACTTCAACTTTAAAAGTTTAGAATAAAATACAAATTATATAATTAACTAATAACATTATCTCACATGTATTCTAAATATTTGTAAATAACAATGCCACCTATATATTTGAAAACTATACCAGTCATATATATACACACATACACACACGTATACATATTTATGAGAGCTTGGGGAGGATAGAGAGGACCGTCTGCAATGATTCATGAATTTGAAGAGAGAAAGAGAAGTTCCTATAGGGACAAATGTCAAGTAGGGATGATGTAAAGGGATTCATACCTCGTGTGTTGTCGATACTCTTTTTAGCTAGGACATGGTGTATGTTAAATATTTTTAGTAATTCAATTGACTAGTTGACTAGTTTTATCGGAATAATCATTAAACAAGTTAAGGAATGCGAAGTGTATATTTGTTAGAGTTTATTGTTATTTATGGTATTAAAATCTCATAATTTATTAGGGGCAAAGCCTCTAAGCAACTAGGGGTGTAAACGAGCCGAGCTAAGCCCGAGCTTGCGTAGGCTTTAGCTCGAATCATTTTGGTTTTAGAAAACTCGAGCTCCGCTCGCTTGTAATTTTATTTCTAAAGCTTGAGCTTGGCTCGTCCGAAAATTTTCAAACTTGAGTTCGGCTCGGCTTCTTTATCATTAAATTATTAAGTTTTTATTTTTTGTAATTACTTTATACTTTTTCTATATAACATAATATATATATATATATATATATATATATATATATATATATATATATTATTTAATTATTTTATCATAATAATACATATATTCTAATATTTTTGTTAAATATATATATTTGTATATATTTAATTAATATGTAAATAAAAAATCATACAAACAAAAAGCGCGTTTAGGCTCGCGAGCCGGCTCGAGCTTGATATTTGAAGCTTGGGTTCGAGCTTCTTTAGTAAAGGAGCCATAATGTGAGCGAAAGCTTGGGCTTGGGCTCGAGGTCGGCTCGAATCAAGCTTTCGTCGATTCGATCCCGAATAGCTTACGAGTTTGCTTGACTCGTTTACACCCCTATAAGCAATTGGGCTTTCAAGAGAGCAACGCCCTCTTGGCAGGGGTCTGAGACAGCGCCCTTTGAAGCGGGGTTCAAGGAGCGGCAACTTCTGGCTATGTCCAAAAGGTAAAACCCTTGGCTACTCTTGAAAATTTTTATAGTAGTAAAAGTTGTTTTATTAAAAACTGGGTTTTTCCAAATTTTCACGTGTGAAATTCCGAGTGGGAAATGATGCAATTTTAAGCATAATTCAAACTAAAAGTAGAACTGCTAAATGACAGTTTCTTGTGATTCCCTTAAAAAAACGAACAGTTTTCTTGGTCATCTTCTAGTTTATAAAAAAGCACAAAATTCATACTTTGATCCTTATAAGCATTTGGGTTGTATCCGATTGAAATATTTAGGTGGATGGACTACCGAATAATTTTGAACTGAAAGGTAACAAACGACTCTCAAACTATCCGATTTGTTGATTTCAAATTCTCTGCGCTGTGTTTCTGCACATTTACTCCAAGTAGTCTTGCAACATCACCAACCTCATTTTACTCGGCCCCTCTCACTAAACAAAAGAAATGGTATCACTCTCTAGGGAAACACCCCCCCTCAATTTAATATAAAATAAATGTAAAGTAATTGGTTGAACGGTAAAGGAGGATCTCATCATCCACCTTGAAAGCTTGTTAAAAACTTCATAGGACGATCTTTTCACGCTCCTTAACACCCGAGGAAAATGGTGTTTCATGCCCGTTAACATACACCGGACGGCAGGGGCGGACTTACATGGAGTGGAGGGGTAGCGCTAGAGGTGTACAAACCGGTTTTTGGGGTCAAACCGGTTCGGTTTCAAACCGGTCCGGTTTCAACCGGTTTATTTTCAACCGGTTTGAACCCCAAACCGGTTCGGTTCCTAAACCGGTTTCAGGGCTAGGATATTCAAACCTATTGAACCGGTCAGGGCCAGTTTGAAAACCAGTTCGGGTTTTCATTTTTTTTTAAATTTAAATTTTCCAAACGCCCAAAACAGTTCAAAGAAGAAACGCCCAAACAGATGCGTCCGAACAGTGCTCATGCGCCCAAACAGTGCTCGTGCGCCCAAACAGTGCTCGTGCGCCCAAACAGTGCTAATGCGCCCACAGTGCTCAAGCGCCTAAACAGTTCTCATGCGCTCAAACAGTGCTCATACGCCTGAACACTTGGCTAAATTTCAGAAGTTTTTCACACTTATCAAATTGTTCAAAACTTGTTCAATTGATTTAAAACATTATTTATTTTTATCAAAGATTACATATTTATATAAATTATTTATAAATATTAAAACATAAAACATAAAACATTAAATAAAAATATAATTATGATTTATGATACATGAAAAATTAAATATGATTATTTATTTTTATCAAAGATTACACATTTATATAAATTATTTATAAATATTAAAACATAAAACATAAAACATTAAATAAAAATATAATTATGATTTATGATACATGAAAAATTAAATATGATTATTTATTTTTATCAAAGATTACATAAAATGTAAAATAAAGATACTATTCAAAACATATAAACAATTCAAATGACGTAAACATTATTATTCGCCACCAGAACCCGAGGTATCAAAAGATATAGAAAATATTTTGTTTTCTAATTTATACGTTTTAATAACTTTATCAATAAGATAAAAAATGTTTTGCTCAGTGTGAGGATAATCAAACAATTCAAACACAATCGTACGTTTCATCATTTGCCACGAACAGGGTTCAACCCAATGGGCGGTGACACAAATGTACGAGTCCGGTTAACCGTGCGGAGTCGACAGAACGTTACTAGTTAAGTTAACATCGGTTTGTAAATTTTCAAAATAAGATATTAATTCTTTTTTAGCTTTTTTCCACATTTTTAAGCAATCTCTTCTAAGTGTAGCACGACTTACATGTGTGTATCGCGGTTGGAGAGTTCGTTGAATTAGCCGGGTCAAACGTTCATTGTCGAAATGTTTGAATGGCAAACTTTCTTGAATTACAAAATGCACCATTTGTTCACGAACCGCTTCAACGTCATAAGCCCAAATATTCCCTCGCTTGTCATCGAAGCTTGACCTTGAGACGGTTCACCTTTCAAAGCTTTACAATATTTATTCGCAATGTGGTTTTTCAAAGTTGTATTTGCATCTTTTTTGAAAAACTTATGACAATACTTGCAACTAGCTTTGTTTGGACCGCTAGCCATTTGACATAAATCGTAATTGCACTATATTTCGGGGTTTCTATTCGTAGGAATGATTGCTACCACCACGTTGCTTGAAGACACATCACAACCAACGGATGATTAAGCACTTGATAAAGCCATTTTGAAATGAACGAAAGTATTGAGAATATTTTTCGAATTGAACGAATGTATTGAACGTATTTGAGAATAGAGAGCGTTTTTTGAGAGTAGAGAGTGTTTTAACTTGTTGTGGTTCAACCAAAACATCCAATACATATTTATACTAGAATAATGGGAGTATAATAGTAAAAAAACATAAAAAACGGCCATAAACGGCTATATAGCCGTTTTATAACGGCTACTTTTTAAAAACCGGTTTGAAAACCGGACCGGTTTGAAAACCGGACCGGTTTGAAACCGCTTTCAACACATGAAACCTCAAACCTATTGAGGAACCGGCGGTTCAGACCGGGTCGGGACCGGTTTGGGCCAGAAACCGGTTCCGTTTTTTTGCCCAAACCGGTTCCCGAACCGGTTTTTTTTCCCACCTCTAAGTAGCGCTACCCCTCAACTTTTTACGTGTAGTGTAAAAATATTAAAAAAAAGTACATTTTATGTAAAAATTTTTTTTACAATTTTACGTTTACCTTGAGAACATACTACGTTACCTTTGAATTTTTTTAAACTCAAAAACTTTATAGAAAGTTTACAATTTTCTAAAAATTAGCCTAATATTTTATAAAAAAATTACCTTTTATAAAAACATTCATAACTAATTAACCAAATTATCCAAAGTATCCAAACAAGCCCAAAATTTGATTAAGCCCAACTAAAATTTAAAAGCCCAAATTTAACAACCCAAATAACTTAAAATAACATAAACCCCCCCCCCCCCCCCCCCCCGATTCCTAACCTTCGACCAACGCATCCGGCAATCCCACTGTCCGCCATCTGCTCTGTTGTGGGCCGTTGTCGCCGGCCTTGCGGCCATTGCCCTCCGCCCCTCCGTAAACTTTCTAGCCTTTTTTTTTTTTTTTTCTCTTTTACACTATAAAATTAGAGATTTAGGGTTTATATTGTTCAATTTTTATTATTTAAGTGTTATTTGTAAGATTTTAAGTGGAGGATATTGATTAATGGTTATTTGATTCAATTTTTAATATTTTGGGTTTATTGGCAATTAGGGATTTTTGTTGAAATTAGGAATTTGAATTGTGTTATGAATTAATGATTTGATATTGAAATTAGAGTTTTGATGTAATTAGATATATGAAGTAGGGACTTGAAGTATGAATTAAAGAATTGATATTGAAATTAGGGATTTGATATTGAAATTAGGGATTTAAAATTGTGTTATTTCTAATAACAATTTGTAATAAGGATCTGAAAGATGAAAAAAACAAGTTCTTATTGATAATTTTTTAAATTTTTTATTCAAGAGTAGTATATTGGTTCTAATAATGATTTTACTGGTTGCAACCGCAACCGTTGAAAGATGTTTTTCTAAACTAAAGTTTTATCAAGATGGATTTACGAAATCGAATAGGGGAGGAATTTAAACAATGCTCTAGTATGTGCGGTTGAAATGAAAACGTTTGACGAAGTAACAAATGAGGATGTAATGCTTCGTTTTCAAGCTATGAAAAACCGAAAAGGAGAGTTCTGAGATCAATTATGTATTTCTTTAACTTTTTTTATTATCATTTTTTTCTCTTATTAGTATTAATATACGGAAACAAAATTTTGAATTACGTTACTCCCGAAATATTTTTCTAGATCCGCCACTGCCGAACGACCTTATATCAAATCTTATGCTTTTTGCTACGTGTCTCTTCAAAAACATCGGCCGGCCTGCCGATAGGTGCGGTTCCTTTACGGAAAAAAAAAACAAGAATATTCCATGTAGTCTCTCACTTGCCAAAATTTTCTTTTGACATGCTAATCTGATAAACTTTGTATCTTAATCCAGTTTCAAATAAACTAACTTAATAAAAATATGAATATCTCAATGGTATATTTGGTATTTATAGTTTAAAGACTATTATAATATAAAATTTAAAAATAAAGTAACAAACTTAAAACGTGAAGGACCTTTACTTTTGCTATATATGCCTTAATTATCCGTAATCTTTAAATTACTATCCATGAACTTTGTTTTTTATTTTACAATATCAATCTATTATAATAAAAACAAGTTTTAAGTGGAGACTTGTCATAATTCTAAATCTTCTTGTTTTAATTTTTTTCGTTTTTCTCTTTTATTAAAAACTGAATTAACTACTAGTGATATTTTTTTTATTTTCTTGAAATTAAAACTAGTTTTTTAATTAATTAAGAAAGAGATCTTTTTCAATTTAATTTCTAAATAAACAACATTTTATCTAAGAGTAATTTTTCTAAAACATCATACTTTTTTAAAAATATGAACTATTTTAAGATTAGTGTTTTCAGAAAATTAAATTTTTATAAAAAAATAATTAAAATCGAAGTTATAGTAAGGAAACTTTAAAAATAATATTTTTCTACAACGGTTTGTTTTGAAACAAAATATTTAACTTTCTTTTTGAAAAAAAGCACAAATGTTTGAAAAAGTGCTCATATTTTTAATACTTATAATAGTTACTCTTTACTCATAAGTAATTTCAATTCTATCATATATCAAAATATTATTTTATAATTAACAAATTTTCGTTAGTAACTATTTAATATATTTAATAAATTAATTCGTGTAATACATCTACGGAATACTAACTTTGTAATATAATATACTTAGGCATTGGTTATTTAAACACTTATTTGAGTTATTAGTACATCTTTCACTCTTTATTTCTCTGTACAGTATATGTATTTGCATATGTATATTAAGCGTCGAGGGGCTTTGCTGGCTAGCTCGTGCAATCAATAAAAAATGATAGAGAGAGATAGAGAGGAGGAGTCTTTCTCAATATTCAAATGGTGTTATCCTTAAACAACAAATTGCATATCACTGCCTGGGGACCTACCCCTTGATAAGATACCATTCTTGTAGAGCAAGCTCAACGTGACCCAATTAATCAAGTATCCAATAATTCTTCATACTCACATTTTGGACTTTTACATCAAACGTTAGAAACTAATTTTAGAAAGATAAAAACATGTTTATCATAATTTATCATATTTAGTGATATAAACAAGTTGAGTTGGTCGTGAAGTACAAGATAACTCGTTAAAACTTGAATCAAATGGAGTTAAATGCACCTTAAACTAGAGTTTATTTACTAAATAATTACACCTAATGTTATAAAAGTATTGGAAATGATGTACTTTTTAAGTGATAATTGTTTAAGTCTCATTGAGAGTAGATCGTGTAAGTTTAAAAATAAAATTTAGTGAGTACTGAATTTGCCCTAAAAACACTAGAGTTATGTAATAAGATAAGTTTTTTTACTTATATAACTGTATTTATGTTAAAGATAATATATAGCTACATAGAACAGATAAATTACAAATATATTTTATATATAAAATGATTAAAATATAATATTTAGACGTCTCTTTTAAAAGAAACACATATACATCTATACATTATAGATGTCAGTAGTTTATTGATAAGTAAATTAATTTACTATCATAGTTTTGAAGGAAAAAATGTTATATTATAAGACAAAACTATAAACATAATAATTATATATTAGATAATTATGAACTAATTAATCCTTGCTCAACACGCTTAATATGAATAGTCAAAAACAAGACAAAAATCACGAGACAAGTCATCCAACTTTCTACATATATAAATAGTGTTTGATTCTTTCAAAAACTAGACCAACTTTAATCAGTTCTCTGTTCTCCATTAATTTCTTCATTTTAATTATAAACTTATCATGGCTAGCTTCTTCTCTACGGTTTTCTGCTGCTTCGCGCCGCCACGAGTTTCTGAGGAAGATGGTATGAAGAAGATGAAACAAATTGGCTCATCATCGAAATCCAAACCGCGTGGAGCTCCGATTCCTGTGTCTTACTTCCCTGTTGGATCAAATGTCTCACGCTTGTGATCCGAGTTTGGTTCATGAGAGGCTGGTAACGGTTAAGTGTAAAGAAGAATGATTATTGTATATAGTATGTTTGTGTGATTGTGTTAAAGGGTTCATTTCGAACAAGTATTGTAATAGTTTTGTGATGATTAACGTGTTTAACTGTGTTTTTGGTTATGGTTATAATCATATTGATCAATGATTTGGTTGTAATTGTGGAAAATTGGTCAGAAAAGTTTTCTAACGGGTCTATGTAATCTTTTTGACTTTTCATATATATTTTTATTTGATTCTATTTGTTTATTGATTTATGATTTACTTACAAAAGTCATGTTATAACTTATTGTAGAGCTATTGAGTACTCGGCAAATACTTTGATTTGCTTTGGAAAAATATAGCTTGTACCCTCGAGGCAGATTTAGTGTGTATGCTTCTTTCTCTCAAAGTATAGTGTGCATGCTTCTTTCTCTCGAGCCAAATTGAATTATAATAATACATATTTATTAGCCGATAATAATTCATATTATTAATTTAGTCGTTGACAATTCTAACTTTTACTTTTGTTACTAATAACAATCTCAGTAACATAATAATCAAATATTTACGATTGATTTGCACTCGATTTCACTTATAATAATGATTATGAACGAAAACAAATATCATATAAGCGAAATTGATTGGAATATAAATGCAAAATGAGTGTGAATGTATGATAAATATATCTTAAATGAGATTGTCATAGGTAATAAAAGTAAAAGTTATGATCATTATTGACCAATTATTAGCATGAATCATTATCGGCCAATAAATAATAGTATAGATTATTAAAATCTAATTTATCTCCTCTCAAAAATAGAAACATATTGTGCCCAAATTCCCTACATGCTGAGATTATTGAACAACTAAACGTTTGGCTAAAGATAAATGAAAACTTATTATTTCTTCAGAGCCAAACACGACCTATTCGCAAATAAAACAACAAACAAATTTTTAATTCCTTGATAAAAGATAACCATAAGAAGCAACAACAATCATCACTCTGTTTGTATGTCATGAAGGTAAAGCTTATATGAGGCTAAACTATAAAATACAACTTTTATAGTCGTCACTATACAAAGTTTAGTAATGGTCATTTTTAGTTTCATGCAAAAGTTATATGTAGTCTATGTTGTTGGGACAATGCATCGGTAATCACTTAGACTAACGATGTGGATTCTATTAAACTAAAAATAGATTGTATGAAGATGTAATGGGCATGAACAAGAACACTTTTGTTGTTAACTTTAGATTTTACGTGCTTCTATAAATTAAAGTTAAGTTCGGATTTGCTCCTGGTATTTGACAAAAATAACAATTTTCCTCCAAAATATTAAATATATCAATTTACCTTCAAAAGTTTCTAAGTTGTTTCAGTTTCAATCCAAAATAAGTTTCATTAATTGTTTCAATTTGATCCAATTTAATGAAACTTTTGGATTAAAATTGAAACAATTTATGAAACATTTGAAGGTAAGTTGATTTTTTAATATTTTGAAGGAAAATTATTTTTTTGGTCAAACGTTAAGCAGCAAAATTGAAATTAACTCTATAAATTATAAATCAACTATTGTAGGCATAATTTTCTAGCCGTCACAAAATTGTTCGCAGCAACGCGCAGCTATAACACCTAGTTGAACCTAAACTCATTACATATCATATATTCTCATATTATACTAGTTAAATACTATAACTAAAATACTACATAATGAATACTATACAATGCTTAAAATGTTGCTGCAGCTATAACACCTAGTTGAACCTAAACTCATTACATATCATATATTCTCATTTTATACTAGTTAAATACTATTACTAAAATACTACATAATGAATACTATACAATGCTTAAAATTAATTAATACCTTAGAAATTCAAAAGCATATTTTCAAAAAAATTTCTTACACTGTAGAATATATTTATATAGAAAAAAATTAACTGATACGTTCTGTCAATATATTTAGAAAATAAATTGTGTGGTCTCAGTAATACTCTCTCACCTCCATATACCGTGATCTTTCTGGTCTTTCAACCAATCGATACGTTCCATATACAAGGACCACGTACAATTATCTTTATTAATTAACGAATAATATTATTTAACAGAATAATGATACTCTCTCCACATCCATATATTGTGATTTTTAGAGATGTTATCATCTCTTTTCTTATATGATGAATTTAGAGGATTAATTTAGTAATTAACGTTTTCTGTTGTTTTGTGACTCGAGTATGTCTTGCATACACGTTCTAACTTTTAAGGAAGATTTTAATATTTTATTTTTTATTTTTAAATAGCATATTTTATTAAAAAGAAAACGAGGCTAGCACGAACTAAAACTCAAGAAAACAATACAAAGAAAAGAAGGGAGAAACATCAAATAATAAGTATCCGACTACAAGTCACCAGAAAAACAAAACAAACACTACTAAAAACATCTTGTCTCCAATACATGAGTGACGATCTCATCCTTCACTTTAGGGCATTCACAGTGGAATCCCTAAAAAGATGTGAGTGTGTTTCTTATATTATATGGAATGATTTTGAGTGGTTGTGAGTGAAGGAGAGAGAAAATGTTATTGTTGATTGGTATATTTGAAGAACCACTGTTTGATTCCTATAGATTTTTTAATATTTTTAAAAGTGATTGTGAGTGAAAGAAAGAGAATAAAGTAATGATAATGGTATAAAAAGTATTGTGTAATTAAAAATGAGAGAGAAAAAATAGTGATTTTTAATGTGATTATATGGATAAAGATAAAGAATCCACGGTAAATACTCTTACCCATAGAGATCCGAGGATTTGTATGTCCCCCATGATTTTTTCCGGGGACCCCATATTTTTATTAAAAGCATAATCATTTCTAGCCCTTCATATACACCCACAAAATATTAGAATAACAACATGAATGACTTTCTTTCTAGCCTCGTTGATACTAATTAATAGTTTTACGAATCTTCAAAAGATCTTTATACTCTCGTCGAAGTAGTCACACAATTTGCAAATAAAATCACCAACCGGAACATTTCTTCGACCAAGCGCATCACATGTGAGTATGCTTTCCACCTCGGCCCTCTGATTAAAATGTTGACTTTCTTAGGAACCCAATTGCTCCAAAAGAAGATATAAACCCACTGTGATAATTGTTGCAGAATAAGTTCTGTAAACTTTTTAAAGAAAAACACCAATCTGAGGATGCATCCCAATTCCAAGAGTCATTGAAACTATTTATGTGAACAGTTCTAAAGTCATCATCCACAATTCTAAGAATCAAGGGGCAGTGGTTGGATCATTGCCTAGGGAGAGCAAATAGGGATGCGTTAGGCCATGAATCGAGGGTATTTCTACATACTAAAATTCTATCGATTTTGCCAAGTTTATCCCCTTTAGCCGAGATATAGGTGAAACGTTGAGCCCTCAACGCATATTCGAACAACTCAGCTTGATTGATAAAATTATTGAAACTGTTGGCACAACTGACATTAAATTATGAGTTTAATAGAGCATCTACAACCCAAGTAAGCATCTTATCCATTGCAGCATCTTCCTTTAGTGAAGTTGATTAATATTTGTAATAGACTCGATGAAAACCTATAAATGTTTAGCTTGGGCTCATATTTTAAGGCAAGAATAATAAATACTTTTCACTAAAACTCATAACTGTAAATCTGTAATGTCTGTGATTGTGTACATTCACAAAGTCGCATACAAGTAGAGAATATCGTTATTTCCCACATATTAGGATTACAAGGAAAAACATATATATTCTTTTTATGAAAGAGACTCAATTTTTTGATCCGTCTAAGTTCGTAAAAAAAGCTAACCCGACCTTGGTCATATGACGATTGTGGTCCATAGATATTCTTTTAAAAATGTAACGTTAATGGGTCGGATTGGAGTGGTTGCATGGGTCCCTATTGGGCTCAACATACATCGGTCCATGTATACAAATGGACCTTGATGGACGTTGTAATTGGTTAGTGAGTTGTAGGAGTTATAAAAAGCAACAATAGGTTATAAAGGGTTATTTTTATATTAAATTATATGCCTATCAATACATCAATGGTTTTGTTGGCCTTTTATTGTTTTAATGGATTTTTTTCTTGCAGAACAAACATCATATTTAAGTAATACAAACCAATATTATGTTATCAAGACATTACATAAATACAATTATTGTTGTACTACCTTAATTTTGAAGAGAAAAGGCCGACTAATGAACGCGATGACCTTTCTCTTTGTAATTAGAAAGCTCGGGCAAACCACACTAAATTTAACTAAAGTTAATTTTTAGACTATCACAAATATATAACATATGTGGTTTACCATGCATTAATGGCGGCACTACCACTAGTACATAAAAATAATCTTTTACAACAATTATACATAGCATATACAACGTTTAGTGAAGCGTTGTATAACTATACGCTCTTTAAAATAAAATTCTTTTAACAGCTTAAAGATAAAGCGCTGTAAAATTAATAATCTTTTTTAAATTGAATTTTTAATAATGTTTTTACGACGCTTGCTCAATATACATTTTACAGCGTTTTTTTATGTTTTTTTTATTTTTTTCTTTTTCAATTCGCTTTTACATTGCAAGAATAATATTTACAAAGATTTTTTACTCTCTTTTACATCGTTTTTTTCTTTCTATTCATTATCTATATATTAGTGTTTTCTATTTATTGTTTTGTATTTTTTTAATTTTAAAAACCAAACAAAAAAACATATATTTATAGATAGATCACATAAACTTATATTTACAGATGTTCAAATAAAAATGTAGTAGTACACTTATTTACAAATTTACAAATGTCGAAATGTTTTCACAAAACAGTGTACAACTAATGCATCTTTGTAAATCAATAATGTAAATTATATCAATATCAATATCAAGAATCTTCTTAGGAAATTGTATCAGTTTTAACACTTCTATTTTTAGTACTCAACCTGCCCTGCAAAATATAATATTTCTCATTTTAACAATTTAAAGGATTAAAGAAATATGAGAATGAGAAAAACAAAAACAAGTATAGAATATTTGACTTCACCTGGTTGTTGTCTTAAAATTTACACTATAATCATAAACTTTAACTAGAAAATAAATCCACAACTAATACAAAAATCATTGAATTTTAAATACATGATGCACGAATACAATTGCTCGCTAGTATCTTGATCATCAATTGATCATTAAACCCTGCAGCAAAAGGATCGCAAATTTCTCTCTTGATGTCAAAAGTTCTAATTAACTTCCAAATACAATAAATATTTATATATACCTATAAATATCTAAGCAACTTAAAGCTTAGAGCTTTAGTCAAAATTACAGAAAGCTTCACTGTTCATCATATGAAATACTGTTAGAATTAAAGAAGCAAATATGATTGAAAACTTGGAATAAATGAAGTATACCTCGTTGGACCATCATAATCCAAGTGCTTCTAAGATAACACCAAAATCAACGTATGTATGGGGATGGACTTAAATATTGACATTGACAAATCATCTTAAAAAATAGCACAATGAATTACTATCAAATATATATGTTAATATAAAATATAACAAAGTTTTTATAATACTTGTTATATACTTTCACTGATCGTGGGATATCATAAGCAGTAGAACAACAATCGACCGTAAAAGGAAGAGCATTGCATGTCTTCCGAACACCCAAACTACTTGATTTTCCTATAGACGGTACCTAAAACACACTTACAAAACCCAAAAATCTTCCATGTGCTCTCGAAAGTACAATAAAGCAAATAAAAAATTATCAGGTGAAGAATTCGAATACATATACCATAAAATAGAAACTCGAATCTTCATCTTGCAATACCATGTATCTTTCGTCAAACTACATTGACAAAAACATGTTTTTATTTCAACTAACTATTAAATTATAAAAAAAATTAAATATGGCATATAACTCTCAGAAGGTATTGACCCAAAACCCTTGCTAGACATTTTTACTATAAATAAAATAAAAATAAGTAACAAATTAACATTGGAAAGAAACTAAAATTCACTATAGAAAATAACTATAAATTGATATGAAATATGGTGAAAATTATGCAAATTTAAAAGAATAAAATACCTAAATTTCAAACGATCGGACACTGCAATACCACTCGAAACAAAATAAAAATACTTTAATAGCAGTGTTAATTGCAAGAGGCACAGAGCAATAGCTTGTGCAAAATCCAAGTTCCTAGACTTCAATGCTAACCATCTGTTGTAAAAAGTTGTGTACTCTCTCAATGTTTCACACTCTCTATCCTTCTCATTAATAGCCTAAAGTGTGTTTGAAAATAGAGAATATACAAATATAACTTCTTATGAATTTTACTGGTTTATTTTTACACAACAAACATATCTCAATCTTACATTTTAACCAAATAATTACCTGAGATTCATATAAACATGCAAAATAATAAACAAACCAAACTAAAAGACATAAATATGCCAAAACAAAAAAGAGTAGGCTCATCTAAAACTCACATTAACATGTCATGTATCTATACTTTTGGATAAACTCATAAAAATAATATTCAATAAAACTAATAAACAATATGAAAGTAAATTAGTGGACCAAACCATCATAATAGGTGAGGAACCAATTTCAAAAAAAATCGATCCTAACCTGCACATAAAAGAAATCAAACAGTGGAGCGATGGCTGATTTAACAACGGCGATGACCATTGGGTAGCTTTGATGGCCGATTAAACGAAGTGGCGGTCGATTGGGCAACAATGATGGTTGAGGAAGACCGACATGTGGTTGGGTGTAGCTGCCTTTGAAGATGGTTTTGAATAGTGGAGGTGATCAATGATGGCGGTCAATATTTTTCATGGTGAAAGAGGACCTAGGGTTTCATAGCAAAGAGATAATAGAGGGAAAACAAAAGCTGCCAGTAGTTAAAAGTGAGATAAAACCGTATAAATGGTTATGCTATTAAAATATCAATTATATTTTCGATTAATATATATTATATTTTCATGTTTAGAGAGCTGTAAATGATGGAGAGCTCCTAGAGCGCTGTAAAATGTGTGAGATAAAACCGTCTAAGTGATTATTTTTTAAAAATATTGATTAAATTTTCAGTTAATATATATTATATTCATGATTAGAGCGCTGTAAATGATGTCGAGCTACAAATTGGTGTGGTGCATACAATGACGCAGAATCATAAACCATGATTATCATATTTTAATTCCAAAAACGCCAATTATAACGTTTTCATCATCACCAATAAACAAAGAGAACATAATATAAGTGTGCTTGGTAGGGAACAAAAGAACCAATCAAAGTTATAGGTATCAAGCAAAAAAAATGAACAATTTATGGTAGATATTTGCTGGTATATATAGACATAATTACTGATGGTTTACAACCGACATTTCGTCGCAAATGAAACCTACATCAACAAACAAATTAAATTAGTTCCTACCAAAACCAATGAAATCTAGACCGGAAAGCTAGAACAGGAACTTCTATTACTTTTATCGAATTACACATTATTTACTGATAGATTGCTTGTATTGGTAACTGCATGTAACATCCGACCTCTTATACCACCAATATTATTCGTTTTGTCCACCTGAAGTTTACAGATTTACTTTTAGTTGCACATGTGAAATCTCTCGAAGAGTGTCACCCATCCTTGCATTACTGCCACTTAAGTACGTTTAATTGTGGAGTTCTCCTTTTATTCACAGCCAATACACCTAAAAGCGTTGGTGATATTAGAGACATGACATTTATTATAAACCCAACATCTCTCCTATTCACGGTCGATGTGAGATCATAATCACATGGATCGCGGTACGTTCCGGTACGCGGAACGAAAACTGGAACACGGTTCGTGCATTTCTAAAATTCGGTACGAGGGGGGGGGGTAGGCTCATTTGGAACGCAAATTCGGTACGTGGTACGGTGTACCATATAATCCGGTACGTCGTATCATATACAAAACAGTATAAAATAGATTTTTTTAGAAAAATCCAATTTAAAATGAGACATTTCATAATCATATTAAAAGCATTTCATTATCATAACAGAAAATTCATAAACATTATCTAGCCATGGCTTACATCTAACTGTTTTGGTTGTGAACTTGTAATTGATTGAAGAAGTTTATGTATGTAAAGTAGCCGTTCATGTATAAGTTTGAAAAGACTGTTAGCAGGGGGTATAGCGTTTCCTGTAATTGATTGATCGATCCGGATGGCGTGCCAGCCGTTTTGGTACGATTTTATACCGCGATTGGGTACGGACGAATTGGTACGCGATTCGCAAGGGGTATAGCGTTTCCTGTGACTATGTGTGAGATTGCCTAGGGTATTACAATCAACACCCCTTATTGACTCATCGTTCTCAACGAATACTAACATTGATTTTAGATGCTTAGTCATGGATTGTAAAAATCAAAATGGGAGCCTTGAGCAGTGGTTGTACTCACATAACAATCATCTAAATCTTGTATAGCTAGCGACTACAAATAATTGGATGCATCGAATAATTATTTTAATTTTAACTTATATTAATTTTACAATTTTACGACCATATATTTATCAATTTAATTTATTTTTTTCACATTTTTACTAGTGGTATCTATAGTTTCATTTTCATTATTTTTCAAATGTTACGACCATTTTGCTACCGGCCCTCTTATGGTTGAATTAGTTTTGGTTCCTAATCTTACGACCATTTAGCTTTGGTAGCTAAATACGTGATTGTAATATTTTCAGTCGAAAATGCCTTGTTTTACTCTTTATTGCATTCACTAGGAAGAAACCCAAAGAAGCAATGCTAGGTGTTGAAGTAATTTTGCGAAGTATGGTTCTTGAAGCATCAAAACGTTCAGTTTTTGAAGTGGTTGATGGGAATTTAAACAAGCATTTTTATATACACAAGAACATGTGGCATCTATTTTTAGTTTGACGTTCCTAATGAAACATTCTTGTGGTAAAATGTATAATCTTTATATAAGAGTTCGAGAGTTTAAATGCTTTAAAGTGTATGTATAAAATAGTTAATATGAGTATGTTAAAGTTATTTTAAACATGGAAGAAACATGTTCAATCGTTAGCTTTGTAATTGAAACAATCATGGACATCCATTGTAAAGTTTGTATTTCAATATGGAACCTCAAACCAATAAAATTTTAAAGAAGCATGATAATAAAACAGAAGTATAATAATTCATTGAAAAATAATCATTTCATTAGAAATGAACAATAATATGGATATTACTTTATAATTAAAATACATGATCTGAATAGTAATTAACTATTGTCTTTGCTTTGTGTACAACCGAATGATGCTTTTACTTACTTGAGCATCATTGATAATGTATTTCGTCCATTCCTGTTTTATGTGTGATTTCTTATTTTAGGTGTGCACAACCCTATGAATTTGATCTAATAAGTATTTTGACCCATAGGCAAAGTATTGTACTCTTTTTTTTCGTCGGTGGTGTCAAAATCTGGTCTGGTATTTAGCCGGTACTGTTAATTTCTTTTATATATATAACGAGCCCCCCCCCCCCCCCCCCCCCCCCCCCCTAAAAAGTTCCCCTGTCACCTATGGAAAGTTTCTCAGGATACAACCAAAGACGATTGGCCGAGATAGACCAAAAGAAGACTTCCTTCATCACACTTCTATGCAAAGGCATGCCATTCGGCTCGACCTACAGAATTCCGGAGCAACCTATACCCCTTTCAACTTATGAATAATGAAGGTTAAAAGCTTTTACTTGCTTGGGCATACTACTCCATGCATAACATACTCAATATTAGACCATGTATTTAGTTTTAAAACATAATATTATTAATTCCTAAAATAAAAGGGCACTACTTTGATTTAAAAAAAAAACTTTTGGGTTTTAGTTATGTAGTGGTTGAAAAGAGTGCATCAAAAGTAGACCGGTATAGTAACAAGAACACCATGGCGGCCATTACAACATCTATACTTTTATTTGGCCTCATAAACACATGGAATCTAATAGTTTTGATGCCGGTACTAACACGTTTATTTGAAAATGGATTATGAATATGGTAATAATTTTGCTTATCTATGTACTTTTGTACTATAGATATCTTTGGTTTCTTTCTATATAATTACGCTTTTAATAGTGAGTATTATAAATACTTTGTTGGATCAATAATTTTCTAAATTATTTCATGGCTTGGTCAATTCTACAAGTGCCCATGTTCACTATGTTACTCATTACACAATTCAAACGCTACTGGGTGATTAAAAAGATTAGTTGGTGCTATAAAATCTATTTTGCAGTTCGGAAATTGTTAGATGTATAAAAAACTTGAAGTTAGCAAGAAATAGCGAGTGCCCATAAAATATTTCACTTAAAAGGTAGATATTAAAAACTATTTATGTGATTTCTATTAAAATTAAGTAAGACGCACTTGAAAGAAAGGATTTAATTAGATTACAAGGACTGAGTGATTGAAAAACAAACCAGATCTAGTAAAAAGTTCTTGCAAAAATTCACCAAGCATATGAGAAAGTCAAATTGTCTAAAGCCTAAATAGTCATCTGATGTGTATATTTTTTTAAAACTATTACTTATTTTGCTAAAAACAAGCTTTTGGATATATTGCTATATGGTAACATGATTTTAAATTTACTTTGTTTTAACCCTTTAACCACTTTAATGGAAGTATTAAAACAAAACATATTTTGGTAATTCTCCGCCGCAACGTGACATGAAGAATCACCTAGTTAAACATTAATTTACAGGGAACTTAAACTTGTTATTAAACCGTTCATAAACATTGTAGAACATAACACTTTAGATATGTCTGATAACTCACTTTCCGGGGACAAGTTTGTAGCATAAGACCAAGCATTGTTGGCAACAGGGTCCGCGAGGTGGTCAGCCAGGTTCTCCAATGGTCCCTTTCCGTCACGATGGCTTGAACGAAGAACCCGAACATAGAGAACATGGCTAGTCTACCATTCTTGATCTCCTTCACCTTCAACTCGGCGAAAGCCTCTGGATCATCAGCCAGACCCAATGGGTCGAAGCTACCACCAGGGTAAAGTGGGTCAACAACCTCACCCAATGGCCCACCAGCAATTCTGTATCCCTCAACCGCACCCATCAAGATCACTTGGCAGGCCCAAATGGCCAAGATGCTTTGTGCATGGACCAAATTTGGGTTTCCCAAGTAATCAAGCCCCCTTCGCTAAAGATTTGGGCTCCAGCCTTGAACCATACGGCCTCACCGAACTTCACACCGTTGCGGGCCAAGAGCTCTGGGAATACGCACCCAAGAGCCCCAAGCATGGCCCATCTGCAGTGGATCACTTCAAGCTCACGGTTCTTGGCAAATGTTTCTGGATCAGCTGAAAGCCCAGCGGTGTCCCAACCGTAGTCACCTGGGAATTCACCAGTGAGGTATGATGGGGCCTCACCAGAGAATGGGCCTAGGTACTTGACACGGTCAGGACCGTACCATGGGCTTCCTGATGGTGCAACCTTCTTGGGTGCTGCGGTTTTCCTCATGGAAACACGTCCGTTTCCAAAAACCTCGGAACCGGATGGAGCTGCTTTCACCGCTTGTCCGGCGAAAGGAGATGAGAGAGCCATTGATGAAGCAGCCATTGAATAAAAGGGTGTGATTAATGAGAAAACTTGTATTTTAAGAAGGTTGACTACTTGAGTTTTATGAGTTCTTCAAAGTGGTATAAATAACCAAATAAAGGTGGCATTTTCTTGGTTCTTATCTTCAAGATTTCTTTCTTGATTTTGATTGGTTGGTGATATCTTCGATCGTTAATTAAGAACGTAATTGTCAAGAACCAATCAGGAGAAGACATGTGGATATCTTTTGTTTTTATGGAGATATTCTATCCACAAATGTAGTAGCATATACAAAAACAACTATATCACTTTTATGTATTTATATATTAGGTATTTGTATTAACAATTCTAACAATGACAAAAGCACACTGCTTTGAAAATCGTATTATTACGTTACTTTTATTAACTCTAAATGAATTAACTAGCACGAATTATCATTATCAATTTAATTTAATTACAAGAAGAATAAGAACTTACTCAAATTGGTACATATTAATGACATATGTAAGTATTGCTATAAAATGGATTTGCATAACAAATACACGTGACTACATATATCTTTCTCATATGATGGTCCTCTTACGCTTCATGTAAACACTATTTGCTTTATATGTTAAAAAGACACCACTTACTTCATCTGTTGTAAAAGCCTAAGTTAAAAAAAAAAAACTAACCTATCATTATACATACTCAATTTGGATGCTTTAACATTATTTTAAAACATAAAATTAATATAAATAAAGATAACGATGTTTGATTTTATAAAGAATATTATGGCATAAAAATGTTTCTTAACATTTAATAAACAAAAAAACCTTAAAAAGTCAACAATAATAGATTATTCTAGTCGTACCCCTCCAACCCTTATACCGTTGCATGAGATACTACGAGGTAGCCTCCCATCATCTCAACCATTGATTCTTTTTTATTAATGGTTTGCACTCATAGTTTAAGATTTTTCTGCTTTTATAAGATGCAATCCCAATATAGAAGATGAATCTATATAGAACATTATATATCATGATAATACATGGAGAACAAAATAAATCACTTGATTTGTTAATCTAGAATGTTTTAAAATATAATACATTTGTTGAATGCAAAGAAATTTCATTTATGTAAACAATTTACACCATGTGTTAGTCAGGCTTATGATATGTTACCTACATACGTGTAGGTAAAAGTTTAAAAGTTAGAAAAAATATGAACAATTTTGTTTGATGGTTTTATACCTAAATAACACTTTAGAAGAACATCAACACACAAAATGCAGTAACCAAAAGCCTTATAGCTTAACGATATCATTTTGTGTACTAAAGATATTTCTCCCCAAATAGTTGAGGTTTTTAGTTTTATGGTGGACATTAGTTTAGATTGATGAATAGGTTTAAAGAGTATGTGAGTTAGTCATTTATAACAGGAAAAAATAATAATATATTTTATCTAATAGGTTTTTACCAATTTTGTAATTACATATTATTTACAAGTGTTTTTCAATTTCGTTTTAAAGACCTTATAATTAGCAAGAAACTAACCATGAAGAATTAAACATTTACATGAATAATAAAGGATTTTGACGTTTTGTAATCAACTAAACCGAACAATATTTACATTACGGTTCCTACTACCAATTAAACCATAAATATAAAACAAATATAATAATTTACTACCGAATAACCCTTGGATTTGTTGAGACCTCAAACGTAGATTTGTTACGAAACAGCCCATTACCTACCAAGTAGTCATGACAATCGTCTCTAGCAACGAAAGCCCGACACCGAATCTAACCATATCAACGTATCTCATAGAACTTTACAAGAAGGCAACAAAATATGAATTCACCTCCCGATCGCTTGCCTTGTCCTTATAACCAAATTACACAACCCAAAAACATAATCAACCGTTCCCTCTTCTTTCGAACAATACAGATAGAAGGAATATCAATACCTCTATTAATCATATCCAGCCTCGTTGGATACGATTAAGACTAAGCCGCCAAACCTATTCCATCTCGTATTACCAATATCATTCGGAAATAGACCAAGGCAATATGATTACACACCTCATTCACCGTGAAAACAACACCTAGTGTAAAGCATACTCAAGATGCTCATGACTGGTTGGTGAAAAAGCAAACAAATGAAGCGCAAAGTACAAGTTGTTAATGCATGAGAATCATCTACGACATACACACACATTGTGGTCCAAAACAGATGATATTTACCATCAAGTTGATGAAATATCAAAGACTTGTGGGCTACAGAGCTGCCATGTGTAAATCCTCAACAAATAAATAAAAACATTACTCAAATTTATATTTGATCAAAAATTAATTAAAATGATAAAAATATAAAATATTGGATTTTTCACGTTATTTAAATTTTAATAGACGTTAGAATAACGCAATTTGATTTTGTAATATTTTTTAATCAAATACAAACTAAAAATGAAAAATCTAGTGTGACCAATCACAATTGAGATATAGATATTTCAAGATAACAAAAGCTTAGCCACTTCATCCTATAAATGAACTAGCAAGATTCCCACATCTTCACAACCTCAACAATCCAAACATCTTCTTACAAACTTCTATCAATGGCTGCCTCCACCATGGCTCTCTCATCTCCTTTCGCCGGACAAGCGGTGAAAGCAGCTCCATCTGGTTCCGAAGTTTTCGGAAACGGACGGGTTTCCATGAGGAAAACCGCAGCACCCAAGAAGGTTGCACCATCAGGAAGCCCATGGTACGGCCCTGACCGTGTCAAGTACCTAGGTCCATTCTCTGGTGAGGCCCCATCATACCTCACTGGTGAATTCCCAGGTGACTACGGTTGGGACACCGCTGGGCTTTCAGCTGATCCAGAAACATTTGCCAAGAACCGTGAGCTGGAAGTCATCCACTGCAGATGGGCCATGCTTGGGGCTCTTGGGTGCGTATTCCCCGAGCTCTTGGCCCGCAACGGTGTGAAGTTCGGTGAGGCCGTATGGTTCAAGGCTGGAGCCCAAATCTTTAGCGAAGGTGGGCTTGATTACTTGGGAAACCCAAGTTTGGTCCATGCACAAAGCATCTTGGCCATTTGGGCCTGCCAAGTGATCTTGATGGGTGCGGTTGAGGGATACAGAATTGCCGGTGGGCCGTTGGGTGAGGTCGTTGACCCACTTTACCCTGGTGGTAGCTTCGACCCATTGGGTCTGGCTGATGATCCAGAGGCTTTCGCTGAGTTGAAGGTGAAGGAGATCAAGAATGGTAGACTAGCCATGTTCTCTATGTTCGGGTTCTTCGTTCAAGCCATCGTGACCGGAAAGGGACCATTGGAGAACCTGGCTGACCACCTCGCAGACCCTGTTGCCAACAATGCTTGGTCTTATGCTACAAACTTTGTTCCCGGAAAGTGAATGTATTGAAATTTGATGTATGACGATATGTGAATTAATATATGGCTATTTTCCATTCTCGGAATGTTTCCCTTTGATATGATAAATAGTGAGTTTGTTGCTGTAGTAACCATGTGGGGACTTCGACCCATAAGAAGCTGTTGGTCACTAATAGGTACAAAGGGATAGTAGGTGTCATATAAACCATTAGTGACGACAAGTAAATCGGATATTAATTATTTGCTTGTGGTTCCGTGTTGTAGATGTATTATTTGCAATATACTTGGTAAATTAAGCCCTTTAAGGCAATGTTTAGATGCAAGTATCGGATAACTTCTTTATTGTTAAGAAATGGGTGAATTAGCCAGTCGTCGGAGAAAGAAGGGGGGTCGTGATGGGTAGTAGGCGGTGGAGATAGGTCATCGACAATCGAGGCCGAAGCAGAGGTAGTGACGAGATGTTCCTGTGGTGGGGTGGAGAAGAAGGGTGTCACTCAGGGGGTGGGTTGGGAGATTATGGTTTGTGTCATAACCAAATAACCAAACCAATATGCTTTTGTTTGAATGTTTGACTTTGATGTTATTGTTGATATTGAAAAAAATGTTTAAGTGGTGCTAAAGCCCCAAAATGCCTAGATATATATTAATTTTGTTAGAATCTTCTATTTTGTCAAAGCACATATCTATATTAAGCCCTGCCCCATACAAACCCAGATATGAAGACCAATGGTCGATCGGTTTAGAACAACTCCTAAACTACTTCTATTAACCACCTATAGATACACCTTACAGAATTTGAACCATCGGCCTTGTGGATAGAGGTGAGGTACCATACCATTAGAATGTCAGGTTGGGACAACAATCGATCTGTTTACTGAACCATTTTAAGATGTCCGAGTTAAATTGCTGTATACATTTATGTTGTTAGTGAAAATTTTGTATATATATAGAGTATATAAACATAAATAAAGAAGGAAAGCAGAAACAGGAAGAAAGATCAGACGAGTTCTAATTTCCAGTCAAATTCCAAGTGAAGGCAATCAATTGAACCTTTTACTTTCTGTAGTGCTGCATTTCTGTGCTGCAGCAAATGAAGCCCTCCATCGTCCTTCGAGTTCTTTTTACGCACCATTTTACTTGAGACGCTCTTCCATTTATACTCAAACTTGCATGCTGCAACACCACAATACGATGGTAAAATAACTGTTAGATGTTATCGATTATCAAAAAGAACATACCGCATGTGTGCAAATATAACATCAAAAAACGGTTTAACACACCACAATTTGTAGCAGTAATGCCAACATAGAACACTTGCCCTGCTATTTGGTTTATTCATACCAAAATTAACTTTATATCTTTTTGTCGATATCATGTCAGCACAAAATGCCATCGCAACGTACACAAATTCTTGCATTAGTTTAATACCATGGTTTTTTAATTGTAGAAGTGGCAAAATAAGCGGACCAAGTGGGTTGGGTACAGGTAAAAGGGGGAAAATTTTCAGTCGGGTGAACCTTTTTGTTTAGATATATAAATTTATAAAAAAAAATAGTTAAGGCATTAAAAATGATTACAAAACTCTATTATGGACATCCTATGGATTAAACACACTTACGATAACTTCCAACCTGTTCAACCCGTTTTTTCATGTTTAGTTAATCTTCTTTATTTACGCATTCGGCCCGTCACACATGAATGCGTAGAAAAGACAGTCTCTATCTATCTGTTGTGATCATCAACCGGTAAGAAAATGACAGTCAAGACTCGAGTCCGTGTGCATGGTCATATTATAGAGTTGATGTATTAGCAATTGGTGCTGCAAATATACTTGTAAATTCTTCTGCATGATGATAACAGGAAAGTGTAAGTGATTATATGTTTACCTTCGCTTTTACTCTCAAAACCTCGAATGATACATGCACAAACCCATGGTCTTCCAGCTTGTGATGCTTTTGCACCACCCTTTAGTTCACCATTATGTTGTTTCAAGCTGCAGAAGGAGAATCAAGTATAAGAAAATTATATGGTAACAAGACAGCTAATTGAAATTGTAAGAATATCTTTCAATTTGATGCTAACCATAATACTTATAATGAATCAATCGTGTCTATTACATCAATGATATTAAAGCATTAAAAAAAAACTTGTTAGAAGTCTCACCATTTAAGGACATAAAAGGTATGTGATATCATATGTTGTTAAGTGATAGTTAAGAGAAGATCTGTTCTCCCAACTTGTAGCAATATGGATTGGTCTGGCGGGTTAAATGAGTATGGGTCAAAACGAGTCATTTTTGGAATGTGGTTGATCATAAACACTTTTTGTCCAAAACTAACTTTTCATACGTCATGGGCGTGTCAAGCATGAATAATGATTACAAAAAGGTCGATAAAATCAATGAAGAGGTTTTATGCATTGAAACTACACTTTTGGGTTGGTAAACTTTTGACCTACTTCCTATTTAGCTAACTTCGTTAATTTTGCCCTTTTGACACATAAGAAATGAAACATGGTCCTAATCAACCATTTCACAAGTAAATGGGTTACGGTTCAAGATCGCATCTCTACTTGTATCATCCCATAGGCCACCAAATATCATATATCCAACAGACCACACATGAAAACCTCACTTTGGTGGTGTATTTCTTGTAAAATACCATTTTTAAGCATTTACCATGATGAGCATTTAAAAACTCGAACATCATTACTCATTCAATAATCACTTTACTACCTATAAAGTAACATGGGTAAATCCAACCACATGACTATAGACAATGGGTGAACATATTTTGATCAACGAATTCTATCATCACTAGTATTTCTATCAACCCTATGTAGTAACAGAGCAATTATGCTAATTTCTATCAACATATTATCATTACCAACGACAATTGAGTGCCTCTTGAACAAAGGTGTTTTCGTGTTCATTTACATTAAACATAAAGTTGTCAGCTTTATCCATTAGATTGATCATCTGGTATCATTCAAATATGCCATCTAATCTTCTATACAGGTCTAGTTTAAGTTTATCATCCAACTACAATAGTTAACATTTCACACCATCCCTTTTTTTTTCTTCACATTAACCACTGGATCGCGTATTCTTTGCTGACAATGATACTCTGCTATCACATTACCACTTAGCACACACTCTCACATAAATCAATTTTGTTCTAATAGATACGGTAATTACCAAAGACGGTTCACAGCTGATCAGATTTCGATTATCACAACAAACAAACAGTTTCCATGATCAAATTGGTAATCTAACCATTATCCTCCATCAACCTTTATGATTTCTAATCATTCATACACTTCCAACACGAACCCTAATTCACAAATCACTTAAATTTGACGAAATTTCAAATCATACACATATACAAACGGCATAAACATACCGGCGAGAGAAATCGTTGGTGACGCCGACGTAAGTTTTGACGGGGGGATTGGTTGAGAGGATGAGATAAACGGACCAATTAGGGTTTGATTCCGATTGAAAGGCTACCGACGGCGAGGGATCTGACGGCGACGAGATCGGAAGTTTGATCGCCGGTGATTTTGGAATTTGGGGATGGGGTTTGAGGGATCTGAAGGTTGTTGATAGTAATCTCGTCATTCACCTATAGCCTTAGCCTATACTATAGGGATTGTTTTAGGTTCAGTTGATGGATTTTCAGTGGCAATGGGATCTGGGTTAGATTTTTGATATCATGGTTCGAGGAATGGGTCGGTTTCAAACATTCACTATGTAAACATTTTGAAACGTTATTGTCGTTAGACAAACGTTTTGTCTGATGATAAAATGTTTATAATTCTTTGACATCCTGATGAGTGACGGTCAAATGTCTCCACCTCTCTGACATCGTGATGGAAAGTTTTCAAGCTCCTTCTATATAAGACGTAAAGGGTTCTAATCCTACAAAGTGTTGAAAAAGTAGGGTAAATAAACATAAACAAGTCTTTTACATGCGTGTTGCCACCTCACCATCCTGCTCCCACCTTGCACAAACGGGGGTGGTCTGCATTAGCGTGACTGGAATCATGCTCACATTGCGTGACCATGCTGCCATCTCCTCTCACATTCCCATCTTTCACTCGTGACCACATCCACCTCCATCCATTTCCACTGGTGTCACCAATATAGGTGGGGCGGCGTATCCTGCTCCTGAGCCAGCTTCCATGTTAGTGTTACCGTCATGATGTTCGTTAAAATTAGTCAAGTTTTGATTCAATTCAACTTTTCATTCTTTAATTGTTTAGTTTCTTATTATTTTTTCTTTTTCTTTTATATTGATATGGCTGGATTTGTATTTCTGGTTGCTGAGAGGCTGAACGTGTACACGGGCATCCTTGTGGGCAGGAGCTGTTGATCATGGAATCTAGTGCCTGTATATATAGCCTAGATGGTTCTAGAGTTTGAGATCTCATCTCAGATTTTTGCTTTGTTCATCATCTTCTCCTTCGTTTCTGTTTTTGAACCGGCAACACATCGTTGCAGGCTCGTTTTCTTCATCATAGTTTAGGTGTAATCTGTGCTGACCACAGGCTTAAGGTTGTCTTTACATAATCTGCGTCTGTCTAGGGTTCAATTAGCTAAACATATTTGAACGAATGTTCTTTGTATTTCGGATTTCTATTGATTCAGATCTCTATTTTTGTTATGGTATCAGAGTTGAAGGCTCTCGATCAATTAATTTTTCAAAATCTGAATCATGGAAACCCTAGTTTTTTGAAATGTTAAGTAGATTACCTTGTCTAGTTATTTCAGAATTTAACATAGATCTTGGTTGAAAATCATTGGATCTTTGTTTTTTATCATCAAATCTTCAAAACCTAACCGATTTCTTAAAACCCTAGTTAGATCGACTAAACTCCTTGGGCATCTGTGGTTCTGGTGCAAAGCGCTCTGCTGTCAGATCTGAAACAAGAGATATATGTTGTTCTTCAGTGCAAAGCAATCGGATCTGTCTCTCAACGGATGATGTTTTCCCGCTCCACTCGTATGCATACACGTCTTTAGTCTTTGTCAGGCTTGATCCTCGATTCATACGGTTTGGTTGCTATATCACTGTGAGGTGTTTTTATCCTTGATATATTAGCTTGATCTCTGATTAATTGGTATTCCCAGTGCACCTTCACGGGACCGCTCTGGTGGATGTTTCGCGTGTTATAGGCTCATGGTAGATGTGTGCTTCTTGTTGATTACGTACTTTTAATTTTGTTAATTGACTATCCTGATGCATTCATCCTTTAAGTGTTAATGTTCACGTGTGATTCATTCCTGATTTCTTTCTGTTCTTGAATAGTTGAAAGGAAATTAAAATAAAATCAACTCAAAATGGATGGTTGTGACATCCGGTAATTTTCCGTTACCAAACTCCGTTAGTCCGTTAAGTCTTGCATACACGTGTCGTGAGCACACACTAGTTGTCGATGAACGTTGGTGACTTAATAATAATTAATTAAACTAATAATATTTAGTTAATGATGTGATTATTAAGTTATGCTTATGTGTTTACGTGATTTAAATATTAATTGTGAATTTTATCGCGTAACGTGGAAACGTGTGTATTTAATCCGTATGTTTTGGATTTAGTAAAGATAAAACATATAATTGTTATTATTAGTTCATATATGTTTATTATTTTAGTTAAAAACATTTAAAAGAGTGTTTAAAAGCTTAATTTTATAAAATACAAATTATAAGGGTTAAAGGGTAATTATGATTAATTAAATAAAACAAAAAACAAAAAAACCTAACCCTAAGCACCCTACGGCCGCGACACACCTCTCCACACCCACACCATTCGAATTCACCCTAGAACAAGCAAGAAATCCACGGTTTTGGTCGATTAAAGGATTATTACCGTTGGAAGCATCAAATCTTGTTCATTACCCGATTTAAAGGTTAGATTTGTGTTTTTTTTTGAGGTGTTTGGTGTTTGGGCCGAAAGCATGGGTTCGAAACCTGCAATTGAAGGTCGATTCCTTGATGTTTATTGATGTTATTATGTTAGTTAGATTGTATATATGTTAGTTAACGTTGATTATGCAAGAAAGCTTCGATTTTGATGCGTTGTTCATAGGTTACTAATAATAGTAACTTTATTTGCATGAACATGATGATTGGATGATGAATTGATGTTGTTAATGTGTTTGTGATGATATATGGATGTTAGATTGATGATATTGATGCTAGAAACCTAAGAATGAATGATGTAGTTCATAGGTACCCAAAAGTAGAACTTTTGATATTGAATGTTGATGAATTATGATGAATTGGTGATGTAATGTGGTTGATGATGATACATGAGTATTAGATTATGATTTTGGTGCAAGAAATCTATGGATTAGGTAGTCTAGTTCATAC
This sequence comes from Flaveria sonorensis, assembly GCA_025506505.1. Taxonomy (NCBI): domain Eukaryota; kingdom Viridiplantae; phylum Streptophyta; class Magnoliopsida; order Asterales; family Asteraceae; genus Flaveria; species Flaveria sonorensis. Next base: position 54,722,530 of record CM046432.1, on the reverse strand, counting down.
CTTGCCAAAGTGGAAACTTTTGTGTATGAAGATTTTGTTTGGATGGTTGCAAGTGTTTGATGAATGTTTATGATTTTTATGAGCTAGATTGGGCATGTTTATTGATGATTATAGGGTAATTCATGAAAGAATAGATTTGGGATGTACTTTCCCAAAAGAAACTTTATTTGTACAAAATCTTGAATATGATGATTGGGCATTTTTTGTGTTCATGGATGATTCTAAGGTGGTAGAATGTATTGTTTGGGTTGTATGAATGTAAATTGGTTAGTGACAGTTTGGTCTGTTGTGGGATTACATGGTAATGAGTCATATGGTTATGATAGGACTATTGTTTAGTTTGTAGTTGATCATGGTTGAATATCTTGGTTGGTATGAATTCTATTGATTAGTGTGATGATGATTGTTATACACGCGTGCGAATCTGAGGCCCTACTTAGTAGGATTGGCAGGGTTTAGGGTGTGAAGTCATGAGTGGCTTCACATGGCATGTTGTGCATGATCTGATTCTATATATGATGCAGTAGTTATGGCATAGTTATGTCGAGCATGATGATTATTTGAGATTCGCATGACTTGTATGATAATCTGTTTGTATGATGATGTAGTTAGTACATGTGGTTAATAAAGTGACATACGTGACAACTTGTATGATAATCATGTGTGATGTACTGCTAGTCTGATTGAAATGGAATCTCACCTATAATGTCACCTAACGGTCAACTGGGTCAATGTGTCTGGTTTTTCCAAAACCTTGAGTCCTTTGGTTTATAGAGCACTTAGGGTTTCATTATGATTCTGTGTACACGTACTTATGTACTTGCGTGTTCTAGGTGACCTCTGAAGGTTGTCTTTCCACTCTCTTTCCAAGTTAAGCTCTTAGGTTATTGCTTGTGCACACCAGGTGAGTTCATGCCCCACTCTTTTACGTACTCTCTTTGTGGGAGATAGCATACTGGTTTTACAAACGCTTACTTTTATGAGGTGTGTATAGTATGATATAGTGCTGAATACCATGAAAGTCCTCACACTTTCGGATTGTTAATAATGATGATTAGCGGGAAATCTTGGGTAGTACTACTGGGTCTGACGAGCCCCACCTGTGCGACTCGAGGTCAAACGGGTGCAATTTTGTCCTAACACAAACATCGTCACGACCTGGTAAGTCGTGACGGGAGGCAACAAACGAAACACAGTCAGTGTCAATCGCGAAATCACTATGATTATTACTGATGAATATAGACTAGCTATCTAATTCAATACACCTCTTATATTTTGCAACTATTACTGATTTATGATTAACGTAAACTCTTGAACTCACCAACCATTATGTTGACTCTTTTAGTATGCTATTCTCAGGTTGAGGTTACCATTGCCTAGGAGCACGTGCATGGGTCAGTATCATTGAGTTGTCAGCATGATTGAAACTTTGTATTGGTTTGGTTATTAAACATTTAAGTATTTGTTGGTATTACTTTGGGCGTGTGTGTTTGCGCATTTTACATTATATTGTTTTACTTTGGTCTTTCTGGTTTATTAAACTCTTCCGCATATTTTAAAGTTAAACTCTGATTTTGAATGTTTGTTCATATAGAGTCGTTCTAAGTAACTAATGACTGAGATCCTGGTATGTCACACGCCTCGCGGTAAAACCCCACACGTGGATTTTGAGGTGTGACAGATTGGTATCAGAGCCATTGGTTATAGGGAACTAGGTTGCATACACACACTAGACTATAACCTCACAGTTATTAGTTACTTGTCACTTATTCTTTACTGTATACTCATTGGCATACGCAACACGTACTTCGTAGCATGGCATCATCATCCCGTGATTTGGGTAGGAGACCAGCGCGATCTGAGTCACCTCCTACTTCTCCCGTACCTGATAGGGGATTTAACTGGCCCTGACATCCTTATCCTCCTGGCGAGATAGACTGGGATCAACCTTTCATACCGCCTGAGCTCGATCCTCCGCGGAACTGGGATTTCTACCCCACCTACATACGTCTTATGGCTTATAGAGAGCGTGTACCACCAGTAGCTCCTACTCGACCTAGGACCAGGTCATCGACAGCCTCTGCATTGCCTACTCTTCCTATCTTGGACATCCCTCTTGAGCAGGTGTTTGCAGCTTTGGTAGCCATTCTAGACACGAAGCGACAGCGGATTAGAGGACTCACTGATGAGAACTCTGCCTTACGATCTGAGATGCGTCAGTTGCGCTACCAGGTAGAGACGCTTCAGGAGCGACTCTTGATGGCTATTGGTGGACATCATACCCTGGCAGGCAATGTTGTAGCACTTACTGGGCGCATGGACGCACAGGATCACCATAACATAGTGATCGATGATAGGTTTGCTGATTTAGAGGCACAACTGGCAGCACTTCAGGTTGCTGAAGCCCTGCACCTTTGGCGGACCCTGATGAGAAGACCCGAAAGAGGAACCGGAGGAAGCCCCCGAAGAAGAACCAGCAGAGATGGATGAGGACTGACGGATCTGACGTGTTGGACTGATTCTACTTTTATATGACTTAGACTATATAGTGTTTCTTTTCTTTGAAACCTATGTGGGAAGGGTTGTTTCCCACCCAACTGAAAAACTCGAATTTTGACATTGATGGAATACTTTGTGACTCATTTACAATTTATTTATCTTGTGGTTATTATTTCTGTATAAATGTTTGAGTGTACTCATTATGTATTTGTGAATGTAAAGTGAAATATGGACGGACGTGGAAGAGGACGTGGACGAGGTCGTGGATTTGGCGCCGAGGTCGTGGTGCCGGTGCCATAAACATGACACCTGCAGAGTTGGCTGCCCTAATTAACGAGCATGTACAGGCAGCAGTGGCTGCTGCCCAAACCGGACAGCCAGCAGGTAAATGATAAAAGAGGTTTAACCAATTATCCTAGTTACTTGTCTGGGATACCTGACTAATGTATGGTTTGTCGAAACAGGACCTCCACCTTGTACTTACAAGTCCTTCATGGATTGTAAACCTCTCACCTACAGCGGGACAGAAGGAGCTGTGGGATTAGTACGGTGGTTTGAGAAAACTGAATCCGTATTCACGAAATGTAACTGTCCGCCAGCTGACCAAGTGAAGTTCGCGACCGGAACACTTGAGGGTGCAGCACTTTCTTGGTGGAATGCCCAGGTGCAAATGCTGGGTCAAGCCATGGCCAATGAACTACCCTAGGATGAATTTAAGGAGATTATGACCGAAGAATACTGCCCCCGAAATGAAGTACAGAAGCTGGAGATTGAGTTCTGGCAACTCAAGATGCAAGGCTCAGAGATTGAAGCCTACACAACTCGTACTCATGAGTTGGCCACACTATGCTCGGGAATGGTCAATGAAATGCACAAGAGAGTCGAGCACTACATACGTGGACTGGTGCCCGAGATTCAGAGTATGGTAACTGCTTCCAACCCGGACTACCAGGCTGACTGACCAGGCAGTTGAGCAAGGACGGTTACCCAAACGGGGCACGGTTGCTAGTGTGTCCGACAACAAACGAAAGTGGGAACATTAGTAACAAAGGTTCATCCTCCAGCACCAGCCACAACAACAGCAGCAACAGGTACAACAGCAGCAGCAACCTCCCCAGCAACAAAGGAGGTTTGATAACAACCGAAATTTCAATCGGTCATCCTCAGCATCACAGGACAAGGAGGCTATGTGGGAAAAGTCCCAAGTGCAATCGATGCAACTACCATCACACCGGCAGGTGTGACAACTTCTGATGCCAACGCTGTGGTAAAGTTGGGCATGCAGCGAAGGACTGCCGGGGTGAACTGATGAAGAAGCCTCAACAATCACAAGAACTCCAAAGGTTGTTTCGAGTGCGGAAAAGAGGTCATTACAGACGCAATTGTCCACAGCTTAGGAGAAATGGAAATGGCGGGAACAACACTGGCAATAACAACAACGGCAACACAATAACAACAACAATGGTAATGGCAACAACAATGGTGGAAATATATGGAGCCAAAGGGAGAGCTTCGTCATTGGCTCAGGTGAGGCTCTAAACGATCCTACAACAGTAACTGGTAAATTTTCGGTTAATGGTCGTTTTGCTACCGTATTATTTGATACTGGAGCTGATAGAAGCTTTATTTCCACTAATTTATTAGTCTTTTAAGTGATATGCCTTCAACATTAGAATCTAAGTACACCGTAGATTTAGCTGACGGTAAACAGATTCACGTGCACATATCCTTAGAGGCTGCAAGATAGAACCTTGCTGGTCATACCTTCGACATAGATCTCATGCCTATCACACTTGGAAGCTTCGATGTAGTAGTCGGAATGGATTGGCTTTTGACAAGCAAGCGAAAGTCATATGTCACGAGAAGTTATACGGATTCCTAATGGCGAAGAAATTCTCTCGGTTAAAGGTGATAGGAGTGGTGTAGTGATGGGCATCATCTCGTTCATAAAGGCACAAAAGTTGCTACGGAAAGGTCGACTAGCCATATTGGCACTTGTCACAGACAAATAGACAGAGGAAAAGAAGATAGAGGATATCCCCGTGGTTTGTGAGTTTTCCGTGGTGCTTCCGGAGGACCTGCCCGGACTACCACCTCATCGTCAAGTCGAATTTCAAATTGATTTGACTCCAGGAGCCGTTCCGATTGTGAGAGCACCTTACCGGTTAGCTCCAAACGAACTGTAGGAATTATCTGCTCAACTCCAAGAACTCTTGGATAAAGGATTTTTCCGACCCAGTTCGTCGCCCTGGGGAGCGCCAGTTCTATTTGTCAAGAAGAAGGACGGTACATTTCGAATGTGCATTGACTATAGGGAGCTGAACAAGGTCACGATCAAGAATAGATATCCTTTACCTCGTATAGATGATTTGTTCGATCAACTTCAAGGATCAAGCTACTATTCTAAGATTGATCTGAGGTCTGGGTATCATCAGCTGAGAGTTCGAGAGGAGGACATCTCGAAGACTGCCTTTCGTACACGTTACGGTCACTACGAGTTCTTAGTCATGCCATTTGGGTTGACAAATGCACCAGCAGTATTCATGGACCTCATGAATCGTGTGTGCAAACCCTATCTTGATCGATTTGTTATTGTGTTCATCGATGACATATTGATCTATTCAAGGACCAAGGAAGAACATGAAGAGCACTTGCGTCTAATCTTGGAATTACTTAGAAAGGAGCAATTGTACGCCAAGTTTTCCAAGTGTGACTTCTGGATACGTGAAGTACAATTTTTGGGTCATATTGTTAATGAGAAAGGAATACATGTTGATCCAGCAAAGATTGAGGCAATAAAGAATTGGTCGGTTCCAAGAAACCCAGTGAGATTCGACAGTTTCTTGGACTGGCGGGATACTATCGGCGATTCATTGAAGGATTTTCTAAGATCGCTCAACCTCTCATAGCCTTGACTCACAAGGGAACGACGTACAAATAGGGCGAGAGTCAGGAATCTGCTTTCCAGTTGCTGAAACAGAAACTGTGTAGCGCACCGATATTAGCGTTACCGGATGGAAGTGATGATTTTGTAGTCTATTGTGACGCTTCCATTCAAGGACTTGGGTGTGTATTGATGCAGCGGGATAAGGTAATAGCTTACGCCTCTAGACAACTCAAGGTTCATGAGAAGAACTATACCACCCATGACTTGGAGCTGGGTGCGATAGTTTTTGGCTTAAAGATCTGGAGACACTACTTGTATGGTACCAAATGCACTATTTACACCGATCACAAGAGTCTTCAGCACATCTTTGAGCAAAAGGAATTGAACATGAGGCAAAGACGTTGGGTAGAGCTACTGAACGACTATGATTGTGCCATCAGATACCATCCGGGGAAAGCAAATGTAATCGCTGACGCGCTGAGTAGGAAAGAAACTGCTAAGCCTCGATGTGTGTGAGCTTTGCAGCTTACCATTAGCACACAGTTACCTGAACAAATCCGAGAGACTCAGACAGAAGCCTTGAAAGCAGAAACATTGGGTCCGAATCCTTAAGAGTAATGGACAAGCAACTCGAGGTAAAAGCGGATGGAATTCGTTACTTCATGGATAGACTTTGGGTACCTCTACACGAAATCTGAGAGACTTGGTCATGAGTGAGGCATACAAGTCTAAGTACTCTATACATCCTGGATCTGACAAGATGTATCATGATCTGAAGGCGCACTATTGGTGGCCTAATATGAAAGCGGATGTAGCTACTTATGTGAGCAAGTGTCTGACCTGCTCAAAGGTAAAAGTGGAGTATCAGAAACCATCTGGGTTATTACAACTGCTGAGATCCTATGTGGAAGTGGGAACAGATCTTAATGGATTTTATTACCAAGCTACCACGGACTCCTACTGGTTGTGACACGATATGGGTTATTGTGGACCGATTAACGAAGTCTGCTCATTTCTTGGCAATAACGGAAACGGACAAAATGGAGAAATTAACCCGACTTTATTTGAAGGAGATAGTTTCAAGACATGGTGTACCGGTTTCAATCATTTCCGACCGCAATGCTCGTTTTACATCGCACTTCTGGCAGTCGTTGCAAAAATATTTAGGTACGCGATTAGACATGAGTACTGCTTATCACCCGCAAACCGATGGTGAAAGTGAGCGTACTATACAGACGTTGGAGGACATGCTACGTGCTTGTGTGATTGACTTCGGGAATAACTGGGAAGTTCACCTACTATTAGTGGAATTTTCTTACAACAACAGTTATCACACTAGCATAAAGGCAGCACCTTTTGAAGCGTTGTATGGGAGAAAATGTAGATCACCAGTTTGTTGGGCTGAAATTGGTGATAGCCAGTAAACGGGTCCCGAGTTAGTACACAAGACCACTGAGAAGATTGTACAAATAAGGAATCGTATGGCTGCAGCGCGCGACAGGCAGAAAAGTTATGCTGACAAGTGACGGAAACCTCTAGAATTCCAGATTGGTGACAAAGTCTTATTGAAAGTCTCACCGTGGAAAGGCGTGATTCGGTTTGGTAAAAGAGGAAAACTAAATCCGAGATACGTTGCACCATTTGAGATCTTAGAAAGAATAGGTCCAGTGGCCTATCGACTAGCCTTACCTGATTCATTGAGTGGAATCCATGATGTATTCCATGTTTCAAATCTGAAGAAGTGCCTAACGGATGAAACGATGATCCTACCGCTTGAGGAAGTACAAGTAGATGAACAGTTGCGCTTCATTGAGGAACCAGTTGAGGTGATGGATCGTGAGGTTAAGACACTTAAGCAAAGCAAGATACCCATAGTCAAGGTTCGTTGGAACTCGAGATGTGGACCAGAATTCACGTGGGAACGTGAGGACCAGATGAAGCTTAAGTATCCTCAACTGTTCGAAAAGATGATGCCAGCCGGCGAAGGTATTGATTTAAAATTCGGGACGAAATTTCTTTCAACATGGGGATGATGTGACAACTCACCCGAAACTCACTCGATTACTTTATGCCAATGCAGTAGACCAGTGATGGAACACATACCATGTAACACAATTTTTGGGACGAAAATTCTTTCAACATGGGGATAATGTGACATCCGGTAATTTTCCGTTACCAAACTCCGTTAGTTCCGTTAAGTCTTGCATACACGTGTCGTGAGCACACACTAGTTGTCGTTAAACGTTGGTGACTTAATAATAATTAATAATGGTAAACTGATAATAATTTAGTTAATTATGTGATTATTAAGTTGTGCTTATGTGTTTACGTGATTTAAATATTAATTGTGAATTTTATCGCGTAACGTGGAAACGTGTGTATTTAATCCGTATGTTTTGGATTTAGTAAAGATAAAACATATAATTGTTATTATTAGTTCATATGTTTATTATTTAGTTAAAAACATCTTAAAAGAGTGTTAAAAGGTTAATTTTATAAAAATACAAATTATAAGGGTTAAAAGGGTAATTATGATTAAATAAAACAAAAATCAAAAAATCCTAACCCTAAACACCCTACGGCCACGACACACCTCTCCACACCCACACCATTCGAATTCAGCCCTAGAACAAGCAAGAAATCCATGGTTTTGGTCGATTACAAGGATTATTACACGTTGGAAGCATCAAATGTCGTTCATTACATGATTTAAAGGTTAGATTTGTGTTTTTTTTAGGTGTTTGGTGTTTGGCCGAAAGCATGGGTTCGAAACCTGCAATTGAAGGTCGATTCCTTGATGTTTATTGATGTTATTATGTTTGTTAGATTGTATATATGTTAGTTAACGTTGATTATGAAAGAAAGCTTTGATTTTGATGTGTTGTTCATAGGTTACTAATAATAGTAACTTTATTTGCATGAACATGATGATTGGATGATGAATTGATGTTGTTAATGTGTTTGTGATGATATATGGATGTTAGATTGATGATACTGATGCTAGAAACCTAAGAATGAATGATGTAGTTCATAGGTTACCAAAAGTAGAAACTTTTGATATTGAATGTTGATGAATTATGATGAATTGGTGATGTAATATGGTTGATGATGATACATGAGTATTAGATTATGATTTTGGTGCAAGAAATCTATGGATTAGGTAGTCTAGTTCATACCTTGACAAAAGTGGAAACTTTTGTGTTGAAGATTTGTGTTTGGATGGTTTGCAAGTGTTTGATGAATGTTTATGATTTTTATGAGCTAGATTGGGCATGTTATTGATGATTATGTGGGTAATTCATGAAAGAATAGATTTGGGATGTACTTTCCTAAAAGAGAAACTTTATTTGTACAAAATCTTGAATATGATGAGTTGGGCATGTTTGTGATGTTAGGATCATGCTAGTATGTTCATGGATGAATTCTAAGGTGGTAGAATGTATTGTTTGGGTTGTATGAATGCTAAATTGGTTAGTTGACAGATTTGGTCTGTTTGTGGATTACATGGTAATGAGTCATATGGGTTATGATAGGTCTATTGTTTAGTTTGTAGTTGATCATGGTTGAATATCTTGGTTGGTATGAATTCTATTGATTAGTGTGATGATGATTGTTATACACGCGTGCGAATCTGAGGCCCCTACTTAGTAGGATTGGCAGGGTTTAGGGTGTGAAGTCGTGAGTGGCTTCACATGGCATGTTGTGCATGATCTGATTCTATATATGATGCAGTAGTTATGGCATAGTTATGTCGAGCATGATGATTATTTGAGATTCGCATGACTTGTATGATAATCTGTTTGTATGATGATGTAGTTAGTACATATGGTTAATAAAGTGACATACGTGAACAACTTGTATGATAATCATGTGTGATGTACTGCTATGTCTGATTGAAATGGAATCTCACCTATAATGTCACCAACGGGTCAAACGGGTCAAACGGGTCAATGTGTTTGGTTTTTCCAAAACCTTGAGTCCTTTGGTTTATAGAGCACTTAGGGTTTCATTATGATTCTGTGTACACGTACTTATGTACTTGCGTGTTCTAGGTGACCTCTGAAGGTTGTCTTTCCACTCTCTTTTCAAGTTAAGCTCTTAGGTTATTGCTTGTGCACACCAGGTGAGTTCATGCCCCACTCTTTTACGTACTCTCTTTTGTGGGAGATAGCATACTGGTTTTACAAACGCTTACTTTATATGAGTTGTGTATAGTATGATATAGTGCTGAATACCATGAAAGTCCTCACACTTTCGGATTGTTAATAATGATGATTAGCGGGAAATCTTGGGTAGTACTACTGGGTCTGACGAGCCCCACCTGTGCGACTCGAGGTCAAACGGGTGCAATTTTGTCCTAACACAAACATCGTCACGACCTGGTAAGTGGTGATGGGAGGCAACAAACGAAACACAGTCAGCTTCAATCACGAAATCACTATGATTATTACTGATGAATATAGACTAGCTATCTAATTCAATACACCTCTTATATTTTGCAACTATTACTGATTTATGATTAACGTAAACTCTTGAACTCACCAACCATTATGTTGACTCTTTTAGTATGCTATTCTCAGGTTGAGGTTACCATTGCCTAGGAGCACGTGCACGGGTCAGCATCATTGAGTTGTCAGCATGATTGAAACTTTGTCTTGGTTTGGTTATTAAACATTTAAGTATTTGTTGGTTTTACTTTGGGCGCGTGTGTTTGCGCATTTTACATTATATTGTTTTACTTTGGTCTTTCTTGTTTATTAAACGCTTCCGCATATTTTAATGTTAAACTCTGATTTTGAATGTTTGTTCATATAAAGTCGTTCTGTGTAACTAATGACTGAGGTCCTGGTATGTCACACGCCTCGTGGTAAAACCCCGCACGTAGATTTTGAGGGTGTGACAATAGTGATACACCAAAACCTCCAAAATCTTCATCTTTCTCAGTTGAAAATCAAACTCAAGTGAACAATCTTGACTTTAGTAATCCACTATATCTACATCCATGTGACACTAGTAACATTTCAATAATCAATATAAAATTAAAAGGCACGGAGAACTACACAATCTAGGCTAATGCTATGGAACTTGGTCTTCAAGTAAAAAATAAAATTGGTTTCATTAATGGTACTTGTGTTAAAAACTGTAATAATCTTGTCTTGAGCAATCAGTGGGATAAATGCAACTCAGTTGTACTATCCTAGATTTTAAACTCTATTTCTGAAGAGCTTTATGTTGGTCAAATTTTCCAAAATAGCCCGGGATGTGTGGGATGAACTTAAAGAGACTTATAGTAAAGTTGATGGCTCAATAATATACAACTTATATAAACAAATTAATTCCACCACTCAAAATGGAAGCTCTATATTAGATTATTATTACAAGCTCAACTCCTTATGGAGACAATACGACACCATACACAATTACCAAATTTCACATGCAATGCCTCAACAAAAATCTGATTATTCAATAATCAAATACAACTAATGCAACTTTTGATGGGATTAGATGAGATATATCAACCTCTTAGGTCAAATTTGCTAACTAAAGATCCCCTACCAATTGTAAAACAAGCATTTGCAACCATCTCTGCTGAAAAGTCTCATAGAGACATCAATTCAAACTCAAATCCTGAATCACAACCTACTGTCATTGCTTCAAAATTTCCTGATAATAACAAAAAGGTTCAATAAAAACAACCATTAAAATACACTCACTGTAATCTCACTGGACATACCATAGAAAAGTGCTACGAATTAATTGGCTACCCGTCCAACTATAAAAAGAAATCAAACACATTAACTGCTCAAGCTAAATCGAATGCAACATCAGGAACCAACAATGTATTTGAATGCACTAACCCTATGTAACACCCGAAAAACTTATTAAGAAAAGAATAAAGAAAGAAATGAGAATTTGCATAAGTGGAGGGGCTAAAGTGTACAAAAGGACAAAACATTATTATTTTATGTTTAAAAGGGGTGTGGCCACCCATACACCACCTCCTATACTGCTTTCGGCTGAAACAAGAAAGAAGAAAGAAGAATTTTGTGTTCATCGGTTTCTAGAGAGAGGAACTGAAGAATTGGTGAAGGTGAGTGTTTACTTGCATTTTTGTTCGGTTTCAGCTGAGTTTTCGGCTTCGGGACCGATTCTTACATGTTATTTTGTGTTCGGTTATGTGTTTTGGTGTGTTTAGGTGTTTGAACTCTTTGTGCCCTCGAGTTTGGTGGAGTTTCGCTTGAAGGCTGCAATTGGTGAGTTCTAGATCCCCGGTTTCTATGTTTTAAATTTGTTTTGGGGCTGAAAATGCATGTAACTAACTTTTTACAACTTTCAGCATGTTCTGACCATATGTTTATACTCTGTTTATACGGGTGAATGTATGTTTGTGTATGATTTGTTGTGTTTCGTGTTTATATGCTTGTTTTAGGTGCTTGGTATGTTAGATTTGGGTTAGGAACATATTAAAATGATGATTTGGTCTGAAAAATAGTGTAAGTTCAAAATTACAACTACCCGTGTGCCTAACATAGTTTCCATGCGCCTGGAATTTTACCCATGCGCCTAAGTACCTGCTTATACCCCCTTATAGTGCCCATGCGCCTGGAATTTTGCCCATGCGCCTAAGTACCTGGTTATACGCTCTTATAGTGCCCATGCGCCTGGAAATTTTTCCATACGCCTAAGTCCTTTCCCATACGCCCAAGTACCCCATACGCCCACTGCTCATGCGCCTAAGTGAGGTTCATGCGCCCAAGCAGTACTCATGCGCCTAAGTTTCCTCATGCGCCTAAGTCTTTCCCATGCGCCTAAGTGTCGTGCGCTTGCATAGTACTCATGCGCCCCATATAGTGCTCATTCGCCTAATTCCTTAGAAAATTTTCTGAAATTTTGGGAAATAAAAATTTATGATTAAGCCCTGGGATGTTTTTGGGTGGTTATATTTGTTGGTTTTATGCAAGTTTGAGGTCTGTTGTTTATGTTCCTTATTACGTATTATTACGTGACTTTACGTGGTGTGTTTATGCTCGTATATGTAAAGTATTATCATAATGAAGTGAAATATTAATGATAATGAAAAGTGGAACCTAAAGAATGAATGAAAGTCTTGCAAGCAAAATTTTATAGAGGTTCACAACTCCTTGAGAGTTGTTAGCTCAACTGTGTATTATATAGCGTGCGATTTGGCTAACCCATGAGGGTTCACACACAGGAGGGTCAGTCTTTGTGAATGATCGAGACGTACGAAAACAGGATCCTTGTCGCTTGACCCCAAAAGGTAGTTGCTTCGTGCACGATGATGGGGCATAGCATATGACAGATCTAGATAAAAGTGAAAGATAATAATGAAAGAAAGTGCGAAAACGAACGATTATGAACGATGGTGGAAGATAATAAATGAATATTATCTAGTTGTAAGTATGATGTATGAGATCACGTATAAAAGTAAAGAAAGTGTTTTCGGTAAAAGTAAAGTATTTTATTTATAAAACTAGAACTCACTCAGCAACGCTGACTTTTATATATTTTCAGTTGGCAGGTAACTTGTTGCTGGGGATGGTACGCGGGTGAGGCTACTTGGCGGGTAAAGCCTGGCATCCATTCGTGCATAATGATGTTGTTGTTTTGTAATACAACTGAATGATTCTTTTTGTAACTTTTAAAATACTATGATGTATTATTTAGCAACATCAAATATTAATGCATGAATGATTTTTGATAACTTAATCCGCTGAGATGTTTTTATGAAATGTATTTATTTTATATGAAAAATGTTGTGATTATCCAACTGTGAGGTCTCCGGGAATGGGGTCTTACAAGTTGGTATCAGAGCCAAATTTTAAGAGAAATGGGTAAATTATTTTAAAAACCTAAACTTAAACTGAGAATGGGATCGAATGGAGGGATGTCAGCCTAAGTAGCGATGTGCCATCATGTGATTTATTTTCTTAAATATTAACCGGTATTATGTGCGTGCGCTATCTGATTTATGTGCCCTTAGTAGATTTGAATACTGATATAGTCAGGATAGGACATGCTTGGGGGATGAAGAGTAAAGTAAGTGGCTAATCACAACTGGACACTATAATTAAGGACTTACTATACTTGACATAGTCCGAGCTATTACCTTGAATGACTATGTTGGTGTTTGAATTTTATAGTGTTTAGAAGATGGCTGGTGGTAGATCATCGAAGGCTTCTCGAGGTGGAGTACGGGGTGGCCGTGGTGCTGGACCACGTGTCACGAGGACAAAGACTAAGACTGCTGAGACGGCTCCTTCAGAGCCCGAGCTTCATCACCAGGAGGGCGGTGATAAGAGTGCTAACTTGAGAGCCTCAGTTAAGGAAACAGTTGTGGAGGAAGTTCATCAGGTCATGCAGATGATTCTGCCGTCTGTAGTGACCGAGGTTATTAGAGCCGTGAGGGAGGATGAGAAGAATGAGAAAGAGGAGAGAAGGAGAACCGCCAGGCGAGGGGGCGAAGGAGTAGGTCCAAGGGAGATGGAGCAATCAGATACTGAGATGGTTGTCTCCAGTGAAGAGGAGCAGGAAGCAGTTCAGGAGACTGTGAAGGGGTGCAGTTATGGAGCATTCCAAAGATGCAGACCCCCAACTTTTGATGGCAATGGTAATGCTACTGCTGCTCACTGTTGGATGAGAGAGATGGAGGCTGTGTTGGAGATCAGCGAATGTAGGGAGGATCAGAAGGTAAAGTTTACTACCCATTCATTCATGGACTCGGCTTTATGTTGGTGGGACAATATTGTCCAGGCCGAGGGTAGCAGGGCTATCGGGAGGATGAGGTGGAAAGAACTGAAGAAGATGGTGATCGAGGAGTTCTGTCCTCATAGAGAACTTGACAAGATAGATAGGGAGTTCTTGCAGTTAGAGGCAGGAACCATGACACACCAGCAGTACACGACGAAGTTTAATGAGATGGCAAGACTGGTGCTGGATCAAGTAACGCCGGTGTCGAGGAAGATCAAGAGGTATATCCAAGGATTGCCAGCAGATATCCGCAGGCATATGATTGCTGCCCGACCTAGTACTTTTAGGTTAGTGGTGGATTTGGCAGGGAGATTGTATGATGAGAGAGAGGTGGCTCTGCTTGAGGTGAGTAGGAAGGATGGTGGCGACAGGAACTGGAATGGAAAATGATTTGGTCGGGTGGTTTCACTCCAAATAACAATATGGCAAGAATAGATGACCGGCGGGTAGTGTCGGCGGGTACAGGGGCAAAGAAATATGGTAAGTGTGGGAGAGACCACATGGGGGAGTGTAAGTGGGGGTTGAAAGTCTGCTTCATGTGTGGGAGGCCCGGTCATATGGCAAAGGATTATGGGGTGATGAGGTGCTATAATTGTGGTGAAGAGGGCCATCTGAGTAGAGACTGCAAGAAGCCGAGGGCTGAGAGCTCTGGGGCAAAGAAGAGGACCGAGAATGAAGGGCTGAGGGCAGGCGCCAGAGCATTTACGATGATCAGGAAGGAGGCCAGGGTGGACCCCGATGTCGTGTCAGGTACGTTTCTTGTAAACCAAACTTGTGCCTTTGTGTTATTTGATTTTGGTTCTAGTAAGAGTTTCATTTCTGCTGCTTTCTGTGCTAAGTTGCCTGTTAGAAGTAGAAGTATTGATGAGCCCTTCGATGTAGAAACTACCATTGGTAAGTGTACCAGGATTTCCGACTTGATAGAGGATTGCGACATAGAACTGGAAGGCCATAGGTTCTCTGCTAAACTATTTGTCATGCCTCTAGGCGGATTTGATGTAGTTCTAGGGATGGATTGGTTAGCAGCCTATGAGACAAATATTGCGTGTCGCAAGAAGATGATCCGACTGACAGCACCTGATGGGAGTTTGGTGACGATCCACGGTGATCGAGTTACTACGATTCTAAAGGTGATTTCGATGGTGGTGGTAGAGAAGTGCATGAAACGTGGATGTAGTGCCTACTTGGCTTACGTGAAGAATGTGGATGCGTCAGTACCATAATTGTCCGATGTACCAGTTGTGTGTGACTTTCCAGACGTGTTCCCAGAAGATTTACCAGGTGTGCCACCGGACCGCGAGGTCGAGTTTCGGATTGATTTGATACCTGGTGCTCAACCTGTTGCCAAAGCACCGTATCGATTGGCTCCGTCAAAGATGAAGGAATTGATGGTTTAGTTGCAAGAGTTGATGGACAAGGGTTTCATTTGACCGAGCATCTCTTCCTGGGGTGCTCCGGTCTTGTTTGTAAAGAAGAAGGACGGTAGTATGAGGATGTGCATTGACTACCATGAGTTGAACAAGCTGACGGTGAAGAACCGATATCCACTACCAAGAATTGATGACTTGTTTGATCAGCTCCAAGGTGCCAGTTGGTTCTTGAGGATAGACCTCCGATCTGGCTACCATTAATTGAAGGTGAAAGAGCAAGATATCCCCAAAACAGCTTTTCGCACGCGTTGTGGACACTACGAGTTTATCGTTATGTCTTTTGGTCTAACTAACGCGCCAACTGCTTCCATGGATTTGATGAATCGGGTGTGTCGGCCAATGTTGGATAAATCAGTGATTGTGTTTATTGATGATATCCTGATTTTTCGAAGAGCAAAGAAGAGCATGCCGATCATATTTGGGAGGTATTGGAGACACTCAGAAGAGAGAAGCTGTATGCTAAGTTCTCCAAGTGTGCTTTCTGGTTGTGCGAGGTTCATTTTTTAGGTCACGTGGTAAATTCCGAAGGGATCATGGTAGACCCAGCAAAGGTTGAGGCGGTGATGCAATGGAAGTCTCCGAAGACGCCATCCGAGATCTGCAGTTTCTTGGGTTTGGCGGGCTACTACAGGAGGTTCATCCAAGACTTTTCCAAGATAGCCTCACCATTGACCAAGTTGACCCGCAAGGACGTGAAGTTTGTATGAGGTCTGGAACAGGAGAATGCTTTTGAAGAGTTAAAGGAAAGACTGACTCAAGCTCCTATCCTGGCGTTACCCGAAGGGAGCAAGACTTAGTGGTTTATTCAGATGCTTCTTATTCGGGGTTGGGTTGCGTGCTGATGCAACAAGGAAGAGTAATAGCCTATGCGTCCTGACAGTTGAAAATTCAAGAGGTTAATTACCCTACTCATGACTTGGAGCTAGCAGCTGTGGTCTTTGCATTGAAGATTTGGAGGCACTACTTGTACGAGACGAAGTGCACTATCTTCACGGACCATAAGAGTTTGAAATACTTCTTTGAGCAGAAGGACCTCAATATGAGGCAAAGGAGGTGGCTAGAATTGATCAAGGATTATGATTATGCGATCCACTATCATCTGATCAAGGCCAACATAGTGGCAGATGCCTTAGCCGAAAGGAGAGACCCGAGCCAATCCGGGTGAAGGCTTACCAGTTGGTGATGACCTCTGATGTGATGACACAGGTCAAGGGGTTCCAAGAGGAGGCGCTGAAAGAAGATCACCTAAACTTTGAAAGGATGAGAGGACTAGTCACGGAGTTAGGTGAAAACACTCTAGGAGTTAGAACCTGCTTTGGGCAGATGTGGATCCCTCGTTTTGGAGACCTACGGGGGCGAATTATGGATGAAGCTCATAAGACTCGATACTCCATTCATCCCGGTGCTACAAAGATGTATCATGATATGAAGAAAGATTACCGGTGGCCAGGTATGAAGCGTGATGTAGTGGAGTATGTGAGTAAGTGCCTTACTTGCTTGCAAGTGAAGGCGAAGCATCAGAAGCTATACGGGAAGATCCAACCTTTGGATATACCCGAGTGGAAATGGGAGCACATCACCATAGACTTCATTAAGAAGTTACCACGTACGGCAAGGGGGTACGATGCCATATAGGTGATAGTTGATCGTTTGACGAAGAGTGCTCACTTTCTACTGATCCGTGAGACATATTCATCTGAAAGATTGGCGGATCTATTCATCAAGGAGATTGTGACCCGTCATGGTGTACCAGTGTCTATTGTGTCTGACCGTGACACTCGGTTTACATCTAAGTTCTGGAAGAGATTCCACGATGCAATGGGTACAAGGTTGCATATCAGTACGGCTTACCATCCTCACACAGATGGTCAGTCAGAAAGAACTATACAGACCCTAGAGGATATGCTCTAAGCCTGCATTATTGATTTTGGAGAAAGTTGGGATGAACACTTACCGTTAGCTGAATTCTCATACAACAGTTACCATGCTAGCATTGGTATGCCGCCATATGAGATGCTATATGATAGGAAGTGTAAAATGCCCGTATGTTGGGGTGACATCGGACAGAAGGAGTTGGGGAGCGTTGAAGTGATCGAGGCTAGGACTGAAAAGTTGGAGAAGATCAAGGCCTTTATAAAGGCGGCAAAAGATAGGCAAAAGTCGTATGCTGATAAGAGGCGTAGACCGATTGAATTCAAGGTGGGTGATAATGTTATGCTGAAGGTATCACCTTGGAAGGGGATCATTCGGTTTAGAAAGAGGGGTAAGCTGAGCCCGAGGTATATAGGACCTTTCCGAATCATTGCTCGAGTAGGAGAGGTGGCCTATAGGTTGGAGCTACCCAATGAGTTAAGTGGGATTCATCCAACATTCATGTATCTCATCAAAGAAAATGCCTAGCTGATGAAGATATAATTGTACCACTGTAGGACATTGAAGTGGATGAACGACTCAACTATGTAGAGCAACCAGTGGTAATCATTGACCGAAAAGAGAAGAGATTACGGAATAAAGTGGTTCCACTAGTGCGAGTACAGTGGAGGCACAGGAAGGGATATGAGTCTACGTGAGAGACTGAGGAGGAGATGAGACAGCATTACCCACAACTGTTTGAAGAGTGACAGGTTTCGAGGACGAAACCTCTATAAAGGGGGTGGACTTGTAACACCCGAAAAATTTATTAAGAAAAGAATAAAGAAAGAAAGGAGAATTTGCATAAATGGAGGGGCTAAAGTGTAAAAAAGGATAAAACATTATTATTTTATGTTTAAAAGGGGTATGGCCGCCCATACACTGCTTTCTGCTGAAACAAGAAAGAAGAAAGAAGAATTTTGTGTTCATCGGTTTCTAGAGAGAGGAACTGAAGAATTGGTGAAGGTGAGTGTTTACTTGTATTTTTGTTCAGTTTCAGCTGAGTTTTCAGCTTCAGGACTGATTCTTACGTGTTCTTTTATGTTCGGTTGTGTGTTTTGGTGTGTTTAGGTGTTTGAACTCTTTGTGCCCTCGAGTTTGGTGGAGTTTTGCTTGAAGGCTGCAATTGGTGAGTTCTAGATCCCCGGTTTCTATGTTTTAAACTTGTTTTGGGGCTGAAAATGCATGTAACTAACTTTTTACAACTTTCAGCATGTTCTGACCATATGTTTATACTCTGTTTATACGGATGAATGTTTGTTTGTGTATGATTTGTTGTGTTTTGTGTTTATATGCTTGTTTTAGGTGCTTGGTATGTTAGATTTAGGTTAGGAACATATTAAAATGATGATTTGGTCTGAAAAATAATGTAAGTTCGAAATTACAACTGCTCGTGCGCCTAACATAGTTCCCATGCGCCTGGAATTTTGCCCATGTGCCTAAGTACCTGCTTATACGCCCTTATAGTGCCCATGAGCCTGGAATTTTTCCCATGCGCCTAAGTACCTGCTTATACGCCCTTGTAGTGCCTATGCACCTGGAAAGTTGTCCATGCGCCTAAGTCCTTTCCCATACGCCCAAGTACCCCATACGCCCATTGCTCATGCGCCTAAGTGAGGTTCATGCGCCTACACTCATGCGCCTAACATAGTGCTCATGCGCCTAATGCCTTAGAAAGTTTTTTGAAATTTTAGGAAATAGAAATTTATGATAAAGCCCCTGGATGCTTTTGGGTGGTTATGTTTGTTGGTTTTATGCATGTTTGTGGTATGTTGTTTTTATTCCCTATTACATATTATTACGTGGTGTGTTTATGCTCGTATACGTAAACTATTATCATAATGAAGCGAACGATTAATGATAATGAAAAGTGGAACCTAAAAAATGAATGAAAGTCTTGCAAGCAAAATTTTATAGAGGTTCACAACTCCTTGAGAGTTGTTAGCTCAACTGTATGTTATATAGTATGCGATTTGGTTAACCCATGAGGGTTCACACACAGGAGGGTCAGTCTTTATGACTGATCAAGACGTGCGAAAACGGGACCCTTGTCGCTTGACCCCAAAAGGTAGTTGCTTCGTGCACGATGATGGGGCATAGCATATGACAGATCTAGATAAAAGTGAAAGATAATAATGAATGAAAGTGCGAAAACGAACTATTATGAACGATGGTGGAAGATAAGAAATGAATATTATCTAGTTGTATGTATGATGTATGTTCACGTACAAAAGTAAAGAAAGTGTTTTTGGTAAAAGTAAAGTATTTTATTTATAAAACTAGAACTCACTCAGCAACGCTGACTTTTATGCATTTTCAGTTGGCAGGTAACTTGTTGCTGGGGATGGCACGCGGGTGAGGCTACTTGGCGGGAAAAGACTGGCATCCATTCATGCATAATGATATTGTTGTTTTGCAATACAACTTAATGATTCTTTTTGTAACTTTTAAAATACTATGATTTATTATTTAGCAACACCAAATATTAATGCATGAATGGTTTTTGATAACTTAATCCGCTGCGATGTTTTTATGAAATGTATTTATTTTATATGAAAAATGCTGTGATTGTCCAACTGTGAGGTCTCCGAGAACTGGGTCTTACACCCTACCTCTCAGCCTTTTACCCCTGATCAGATTGCAAGAATCATGTCTTTGATTAGTGAGAACAACACCATCAATCCTTCATCGGCAAACATGTCAGGTAATTTCACTTTCAACACAATCACCTTAGACTCTAATCTTTCAAATATATTTTTCTCTAACAAAAACCATAATATGAAGAGTTCCAACATGTGGGTGGGTCATTGACTCTGGAGCAAATCAGCACATGGTCATTACTGAGACTAATATGATTAACTGTCTTGATGTGTCTGATTTGAACTTAACAGTGGGACGTCCAAATGGAACAAAGACCTAAATAAAGAAAATTGGAAACTTAAAAATTAATGATAACATTATATTAAAAGATGTCATGATCGTTCCAAAATACTGTGTCAACCTTATATTTGTAAACAAAATGGCAAAAGAAAACAAATTATACTTTTTGTTTACTTATTCACACTGTTATGTTCAGGACTTATCAAACTAGAAGTTAGTGATGACTGGTAGAGAGTTAGGTGGATTGTATGTGTTAGATTCTGTTCAAGGAGGTCAGTTCATAGGTTGCAATAATGCTATCTTCTCTAGTGTTGTCTCAACTGAGTTATGGCACAGTAAACTTGGTCATCCTTTCGACCAAGTCTTGTTTATTTTAAAGGAGGACTTAAATTTTAAAAAGAAAAACAATGCTGATCCATGTGATGTGTGTCATAAATCAAAACAAAAAAGAAATTCATTTTCATCCAGTGATCATAAGTCAGTGGAGGCGGGTGACCTGATTCATCTTGATATATGGGTCCCTTTAAGGTTCCCAATAAAGAAGGATTCAGGTACTTCTTAACAATTGTTGATGATTTCTCAAGAGCTGTATGGTTGTATCTTTTAAAATCAAAGGACCATGTTTTTCAAAATATTGAATCTTTCTTTCACTTGATTGAAACTCAATTCAATAAAAGGGTTAAGGTCTGCAGACGTGACAACGGTTCCAAATTCACTAATTGTTCTTTACAAAACTTTTTCTCAAACAAAAGTGTTCTTCACTAAACTTTATGTGCCTATACTCCCCAACAGAATGGGGTTGTTGAGAGAAAACTTACCTATATCCATGTGGAATGAATGTGTCTTGACCGCTGCGTACCTTATTAATAGAACTCCATCTTCTGTGCTGAATGGTAGATCTCCTTATGAGATGTTATTTGGGCATAAACCGTCTTTATGCCATCTTAGAAATTTTGGTTGCCTCGCGTTCTGTTCCAATTTAAATCCAAAAACAAAGTTTGGTACTCGTGCTTTAAAATGTATTTTTATAGGCTATTCTATTCAGAAAAAGGGTTACAAATTCTAGGATTTAGAAAATAAAACTACATTTTTAGTAGAGATGTAAAGTTTTATGAACAATTCTTTCCTTTTAAATTAGATAAATATTTTGAAAAAAATCAAATAAATAAAGAAGATTTGTTTAATTTTTTCTTAGAAACAGAACATACGAGACAACCTCAGCCCTGTGATGACATTAAGTCTACTGGTACTGATTCTAATAATTGCAACCTGCCTGGTTGCATTAGTATAGATAAAAATCAAGGCAATGATAGTTTGACTAGTGAAGAGAACAGATACTCTAAATGTGATGAGAACAAATCTACTAGTCAAACTAGCATTCTTTTTTTTAAATCTATTACTAATACTGTAGCAGATGAAGACAATATTGAGTAAATAGAACAAAAACTTTTAAGGATATTCAAGGTTTTCCTGAATCTAATCGGTTAAGGAGATCTACTCGAGTGTCAGTCCCCCCTAAGCACTTTGATGATTTTGTTGTCGAGGGTAAGGTTAGGTATGGCATAGAAAAAGTAGTGAATTATTCTAGATTGTCTTTAGAAAGTTTTTGTTTCACTTTAGTGTTAAATAAGAATATTGAACCTAAGAATTATAAAGAAGCTTGTTTAGATCCTAATTGGGTTAGTGCAATGAATGAAGAAATGGAAGCGTCAATAAGAAATAATACTTTGGAAATGACTTATTTGCCTGCTAGTAGGAAACCCGTAGGTTGTAAATAGATTTATAAGATTAAGTATAAGTCAGATGGTCAAATAGAAAGGTATAAAGCCCGGTTAGTTGCAAAAGGTTATAATCAACATGAAGGTCTTGACTTTGATGAAACATTTTCCCATGTGGTCAAAATGGTTACTGTTAGGTGTGTCATTAGTCTTGCAGTTCAAAACAACTGGTCTTTGTTTCAGTTAGATGTCAATAATGTGTTCCTATATGGGTCTTTATATGTGGATGTGTATATGTCTCTTCCTGAAGGTTATTTTGACCAATCTGACAAAAGGGTTTGCAAATTAGTAAAATCATTGTATGGTTTAAAACAGGCATCTCGTCAGTGGAATGAAAAGTTAACAAACACTCTAACTGAACTAGGATTTAATCAAAGTAAGAGTGATTACTCTCTTTATGTTAAAATTGATTAGTGTCTCACTAGTATACTAC
Source organism: Flaveria sonorensis (assembly GCA_025506505.1). Lineage (NCBI taxonomy): Eukaryota > Viridiplantae > Streptophyta > Magnoliopsida > Asterales > Asteraceae > Flaveria > Flaveria sonorensis. The sequence continues at coordinate 54,699,943 of CM046432.1, read as the reverse complement.
TTGTCTATGTTGATGATATAGTCCTCACTGGAAATGACTTAACTGAATTGAATAAGATAAAGTCTTTGTTAAGTGAAAAGTTTATGATCAAAAATCTGGGTAAGCTGAAATATTTCTTAGGAATTGAAGTTCTTGAAGCTAAAAAAGAAATTGTTATATCTCAACATAAATATTACCTTGAATTGTTAAATAAGTTTGGGATGTTAGCTGCAAAACCTGTTAATAATCCTATTGAACAAAACTTGGTCATAACAGATAAGAAAAACTCTTTCGAATATGATTATGAGTTAACCAATGTAACTGAATATAAAAAATTAATCGGAAAACTAATTTATCTCACTCTTACAAGGCATGATATATCTTATACAGTGGGATGTTTGAGTTAGTTTATGCATCGTCCGATAATGTCTCATTTGAAATTGCTTTACGGCTACTTAGGTATTTGAAAAAACCACCTAGAAAAGGTAATCTTTTTAGCAAATCAGTTGTGTTTGAATTATCTGGCTTTCTGATGCTGATTGGGGTAAGTGTCTTGCCACTCGTCGCTGTATAATAGGTTATTGTGTTTTTCTTGGCAATTCTTTAGTTTCCTAGAAAAGCAAGAAGCAGCCCATAATTTCTCGGTCATTTGCAAAATCAGAGTACCGAGCAATGGCTGTTCTTGCATGTGAAATGGTTTGGTTAACAAAACTGTTAGATGATTTAAATGTTTCTTATAAACTGCCTGTTAAGATGTTTTGTAATAGTAAAGCAACTTTATTAATTTCATCAAATCCTGTTTTTCACGACCGCACTAAACATGCGGATACATTTACGTAAGGTTTAAGTGCTGCCCAACATGAATTCCTATGTAACAAGTTAAAGTTGTTTGATGTTTTCTGTAAGTTGAATTAAGGGGGTGTTAAAATTATTAAATTTTTGTTCAATTCAACTTTTCATTCTTTAATTGTTTAGTTTTTTATTATTTTTTCTTTTTCTTTTATATTGAGATGGCTGGATTTGTATTTCTGGTTACTGAGGGGCTGAACGTGTACACGGGCATCCTTGTGGGCTGAAGCTATTGATCATGGAATTTGGTGCCTGTATATATATCCTAGATGGTTCTAGAGTTTGAAATATGAACACCCATACTTTCTCATCTGAGATTTTTGCTTTGTTCATCATCTTCTCCTTCGTTTCATTTTTGCTTTGTTCATCATCTTCTCCTTCGTTTCTGTTTTTGAACCTACAACACATCGTTGCAGGCTCGTGTTCTTCATCATAGTTTAGGTGTAATCTGTGCTGACCACAGGCTTACAGTTTTTTTTTTTACATAATCTGTGTCTGTCTAGGGTTCAATCATCTAAACATATTTGAATGCATGATCTTTGTATTTTGGATTTCTATTGATTCAAATCTCTATTTTTGTCAATGTCAAGGGCATTCCGTCTCCCTAACTAATTTCTAATATGAAACGTAGCCTGTGTGTTTGCGAACCTCCTTCATGTGTTGCAGCGGTGACATTAACGTATTGGAGTTTGAAACATAAATAGAAAATAATATTATGTCTTGCACTTTGAGTCTAAATAATTTAAGGAGTTAATTACATATATGTCATTATGGTTTATCAAATTAACAGGTTGAGTACTAAATAAAAAATATTAGTAGGCTTGAATTTATGCTTGCATTAAACGAACTACCGTTGAAGTTTCTATTAATTTCACATGAAATGATCAAATCACTTTTAACTTAAAAAATCATTTTTTGTATGACCATATCTTTGATTTGTTCAAATATATAAAGAAAATGAAGGTTGGTGTTGTACATTGTCTGTCTTCCCCAGTGAGTCATCCTCAAACCACTGTCAGGAAACCCGCCAAGTCAATCTAACAAAGAAACCCTTAAAATCCCTATTTATAACTAAGTATAGTAGTTTCATAACCCTTAAAATCCCTATTTATAATTAAGTATAGTAGTTTCATAGTTATGATGGTTAGTTCGGGTGAACAATTGATTATTTATGATGTTTTGGTTGGTTTAATTTTACTTCTATAAACAAGGCTCTAAGCCAAATCCACCAAGTCAAAGAAACGATTGCGGTGATTCGAACCTGATAAATGATGAACAAAAAAAGATACATATCATCAGGTTTGAACTCAAGACCTCTAACCACCTATGTCATGTCCATATTTATACTATTTTCAGAAACTCACACATGTATAGATACAATAAATTTGAAATAAAAACAAAAGAAGAAAGATAATTACTTGAAATAGCGAATGGTATTATGACACGTGACAAGGCCAGTACAACCCCACCGACCTTGCTCACCGTTCTAAAAAATCAAAATTTTTCGATGAAGTATTTGCTTTTGTTATTTTTCATATACGAGCATATAAATAGTAGGTAGTTGAATATGATTCGTGTGCTAATTAAATACTTCTATTCATCAACTTTTTATACATATATTATTGTATCTTATGCTTTTTGACTTTTTTATGCATATAAATTTGAAAGTTATATAAGATTTAATAGTTTCATATTAATTAAATTCCTGATGCAATGCATGGTTTCATTTTTTTATATAAGGTTTCGAATGTTAACGACAAAGTCTAAGATTCATTCCTCTTATATAAAGTTACATGTGTTATTAACATACAATAACATGTAGTTTGCAACAACGATTTGACTTTAATTCTTTCATGCCCTTACACCTCGCCACAACTCAAAAACCTTAATACTAGTTTATTTCCTAAGTACCACACATGTTAGAGTATGGGTGCAAGCAAATACTCGTGTACCTCATTACTAGGTAATTGGTGGAATGTCATTCATCAGTTGTTGGTTGTTGCTAAAATTTCTGATTAGGTAAGGTTCGTTGTTGGGTTTGGGTCGTTTTTGCTATTTCAAGCTCGAATCATGTTGTAACATAAACATAATATTGTTAGAAGTGTCAAATCAAGTCTCTATCAAAATGTGTATACAGGACCTCCTCAATAGAATAGTAAGAGCGATAGAGCCTTATGTATAGAACTCCTTTTCTATAATTAGATATACTTTTAAAGTCTCTTAGTTAACCCCCATAAATTTTGATGTGATTACCTTTATAATATTTTCAAGTATTTAAAGTGTCTTTTTAAACCACTAGCATAATCTAGTGACAAGAATGCATGCCTCTCATCATAAGGTGGTGTGCTCAAACTTCACTTGAGGCATGTGGAGTAAATTTAATTTGGATTAGGGTAAGAGTAGATTAGAGGCGGTCAAAAAAAGTTAAAGTGTCTTTTAAGTTTTCAAGGGGGATGTGTCTTGGATGAAACTACTGTTAAAGGTTGTTATCAAGGATGGAAAGAACTCTTAGAGTCATATGAAAGAAGCCAAAGCAACCTCCAAGATCAAACTCCAGTTAAGTATGTGATCTAAACTAAAATCAATGATTGATGATATAACACGATGGAATAGAGAGACATTGGTTGTTTCCTAGAGTTCTTAAGACTTCCAAGACCTTTATCTCCAAGTCCGGTTGAATTGATATACATTTGTTTCTACATCGTAACCATAATACAAACTTTCTATGATGCACCACATATTGTTACATTGGTATGTTGTAGCTCTATGCTATTAAACCTTTCAAGGGATATCATCCCAAATGCTAACTGAACCCGACCTGCTTGATTATATCCGAGTCCCAAATAAATTATCCCAATGCAACTTAAAACATTGGGCCATGGAGTTCGTTGAGATTGGGCGACCACATAATACTAGCTATCATAGTGGTGTGGTGGTTACTTGCCACGCGCTGTCGGTTATTCCATGGAATCTTGGAGACATGACGCGTGTCATTGACTCTGCTCAATATTATAAAAACCAGGCAATTCTAAGGGAATAAGGTTAGAACATTTTAATATTGACGCAAACTCCGCATTGGAATTTGATTCAGAAAAAAACCCAGATTTAAAATTCAGGATCGGTACCTAATTATGAAAAATAATGAAAGATGATTTAGTTATCAAAAGTACTTGGAGCTCTTATACCATATTGAAATGAACGCAAACTCTACATTAGAAAATCAAATTGATAAAAGAAACATAACTAGCCTAGAATAGTCTAGGCTTGAAAGAAGGATACAAAAATATGATATTTTCATTTCTCAATTTTCAATAACAATCAGATAGGTTTAAATAGAAACATTAATTAAACTACCATCTATTAAATACTCCTTAATAATAATTAACGAGCAAAATTACCCGCCACGTTATGTGGCGGGGCGGCACAACTAAAACCCATACGTTATTACGGTGTGGCTGTATGATTAAAAGAAACATGTGAAGTTGCAGAAAATCGATTTTACAAACTAAAGCGTAAATAGAAAACACAACTATGCTCTGTACATTACGATATACGAAATTTCAAAATATAATTTTCGGGTAAACGGGTTATGTAAATTGATAGAAAACTATTAGAAAAGTCAAGAGAAGAAAACAAAAAGACAAAAAAAAAACATATTGTACGGCCAACTAAAAACCATGTATAAACCAACTCCGCCAGGCGCACGTCTATATTCAGTAAACGAATACTTATAGATTATTATTGGCCGACCCGTTTCCAAACAAAATTTACATTGAAACATAGACAAACTCGAATTTATACCTTCGTTATCAAACAAAATTTGCGTCGAACAGTAGACCATCTCTAGACGTACGTAAAAGGTGAGCACAAAAATATATTATATTTGACTCAATTCGTTCTCGATCAAAACTTATGTTATCACGTAGAACTTAAAATTTAAACCAAAATGTTAAGAAACCAATCACACAACAAATTAGTATGTGTTCTTCGTTATATATGTCACGTTTGTTTTTGCGCTATAAACAAATAATTTTGTTAGTATATTTAAAAAGAAAAAAAAACACTATAACATGCAACAATAAGTAATTTTGAGCAATAAGGTATTGTTCGTTGTTGTATCAATTTACACGTGTAAAGGCAAGAGAAAAAACCAAAAACAATAAGAAAAAAGAAAGAGGTATAAAAGTTGAACCGCGGACCTCAAGGTGGGTACTCAGCATTCTTACCAAATGGGCTACAAGTGTAGAATATAAGAAAGAAAACTTATAACTATCAAAATTATGGAGTAAAAAGTAGAATAACCTACCGACCTTTATAATTAAGAGTATATAATTATGAGACTTGCATGTTGTCTACTGCTACATATTTTTATTATTAAATTATAATAATAAAAATGCATATTATAACGACAATGAAGTCCTACGCATACTTGTTAATTAATATTTTTACTCAAATCTTACATTCGATCTTACCCGATTGTTAGGATTGATAGTTTCAAAACAAGGTGGTTCTGTGATGGATTTGATCGCCGGAAACAATCTAGATCATCACTCATAATACTCTCTATTGAATGAAAAGGAAAATTGAAAGAACAACGATGAAGAACTTTATGAACAATACAAAAGAACAATGAAAAGGACGTATAGAACGCCAAAGAATTATGTCAACCACAGTGGTATATAATCACTCAATCGATTGCAAAATCTGTTCCAGCATAAGAGTTGCAATTTGCATTGCGTGCATTGAGCTTCTTATGTATACAATTAAGTTGGGTTCACAAAATTTCCATTTTGTTTGATCAACTTAATCAATGACTAAACTTAAAATTTTCAGATGGTCCTAATCCAGGTAATTCACATTGTCTCTCGATCTCCTATATTTTTTTTCCGAACAACTCTTAATCTACTATTAAAACCACCTAACCTGACTATTGTAGGATTTGAACTCTCGGCCAATAAAAGAGGGAGCAGCTATTACACACCCGGATAACATTGGGCTAGATGTCCATTGCATCCCCAACTAAGAGCAACTTTTAGATTCCAAGTAATTCATCACGAACTTATTTAATGAACTCAACGATGTTATAAGATTTCTTATATCAAGAGTTATTGTATCATATAACAAAGAATTAGTTGTTGTTTTGTAGTTTCATTTACTATTTTCAACAGGTTTTGTTAGATACTTTAGTGTGATTGAATTAACTAACGACTAATTTAATCATAATATCTATCAAACAAGTCAGGAGGTGCGGAGTGCACACTTGTTTGAGTTTATTGTGATCTTCGAAATTGAAAACCTTCTTAGGGACGAAACCCCTAAGCAATGAGGGTTCCAAGCGGGCAACGCCCCCTTGGCGGGGGTCCGGGGGCAGCGCCCCTGGGAGGGGGGTCCAAGGGGCGGTGTTCAAGAGAAAATTTGATTTTTCTGAAATTTTACATTTGAAATTTGGGGGTAAAAAGTGTAATATTTGGATATGAAAACTGATGTTTTCATCTCTTCTCTGCAAATGTTGATTTCGAAAACAATTTTGGTCATTCTGTATATTCTCTGTTTACGAATTCTCACACACATATCGTACTTGTTCTTGTAATTGAGTTTACGAAAACAATTTTATCACGGTATTTCTCTACTCATCAAAAACCTAAATCATTGAGGCAGTAAGAGTGAAGAAATGGAAGTTATACTAGAATAAGAACATGATATTAGTGATGGATGCTTTTTAGTATAAAACTTAATTTGAATATTAGTGATTAAGGTGCTTATTAAGTTATTATGCTGGGAAAACTGTTCTGTTTCGTATGTAGCGGTTTACACGAACCGGTATAGGTTCAAATGCGAAGACACTCGTTCATATGTGAAGAAACTTTTATTCACTACCGTATGTGAAAAAATATTTCTTCGCATAAACTAGATTTGGTTGTGTGTATAGAGGTCCATCTTGAATCAAATAGTAATTCTCTATTAGTTTCTAACCATCAGATTAGATGTAAATGAATGACTTGAATATGTTCTCTTGTTTTTCTATTTTTTAGATGTTGTTTTTAACAAAACCACCTCGTATATATAGTACTAACTTTAGTAAACTTGTGTATTACACTGTTCTAAAAAATATCATTTTTGAAATTTTCTTATTATAACTCCCAATTTTAGTTATGTTTTGGTTTATATAAATTTTACTTTTCAGAACAACAATTTTATAATATTTTGTATTTTTTAAAATTTTTAATGTTTTTGAAAAATTTCTTATTTTGTAAACATTTGTTTCTTTAGAAATAACATTAATAAAAAGATCTTTTTTTTAATTTATTAAACGTTAGTTTTTAGTCTAAAAAGAATTAAATAATTTTATTAATAATTAATATAATATTTTAATATGAGAGGGAAATAGAAAAATTTTGATGAGCAGAAATATGATACTACCATGTATCAATTTTATTACTATTTTATTAGAGTAGAAAGATTTTTACATATTTCAGTCACTAAAATCATTAATGACTATTACTCTTATTTTTACTAAAGGATTTTTATATATTACTTTATTTGGTATTGCAATCGTTTGAAGTTTTGCATTTTATTTGAAAATATAATTTTGATTATCGGTGATTGTTGTTTTGATATAAAGTTTTAAACATTTATATTTAAAAATGTAACTTTATTATTTTTATTTATATAGAAAGCTAAAACTTTAAAAAGTATGTAAATGATGATATTAAGTAGAAAAGTTACCTTTTAACCACAGTGAAATGCTTCATAGTAAAGATAACAACTCATAATCCTTTATTATTATTAAATGTCTAAATTTATAAATTTTAGGATTTGAATCCTTAACGTATTAGATAGGTAAAAGACACCTTACTATCAAAATATTTTTTAAAGATATATATGATATTCAATTATACTTTTGCATAGAAAGTTAAGACCCTGTTCGGTTCACAGAATCCTTAGAAATTGAAAATTTTTCCATCTAAAATCCTGTTTTGTTGGTCAACAGATAGAATTGGAAATGAAAATTTTTCCAACATTCATTGGAACTCACATTCACTCCATTTACCCATGAAATGTTCAACAATTTAATGGAATGTTCAAAATTAACATTTCAATTCCACTCAAAATCAACCAACCAAACACGTTATCAATTTTAACAAGATTCCATTCCAATTCTAATTCCATACCACATGTCAAAGAACTCGCAAAGGATTGATTTTTATTATATTTTTTCCTAGATCTAAGGTAGATCTAGGCTCCTAAGATGTTTATGATGTGTTTCTATGCATAAAGTATGAAACTTTACATATGCATATGTAGATCTTGGTTTCTATTCTCGGTTCTAGGGTTTTTGGTTCAAAGGCTTCAAAATATGAGTTCTAGATTCCTTTATATACTTGTTTTATGTACTATTGGGGCTAATATGCATACTCACATGTTAAACTTTTGATAAATCTATGATTTCCTAAATAAAGGTGGCATTTTTTGATAATTTTAATGTTTTAACATGTTTATTGATGATTTTCCATGCATGGGAAGTTTTAGTGATGAATTCTAGCAATATGAGGTCTAGATCTATGGATTTGAACTATGAATTAATGGATTATGGATTAGTAATGCTTAGGATACAAGTGGGCAGAGTTTACACACCCACATTCATCACCACAACTCGTAAGGACTAAGTGTTGGTCATCCACATTCAGTCCATGCTACCCATATTCACTATTGTTCCCCTATACCAACTAAGTGTTGGCCATCCGCATTTGTTGTCCGCATTAAGTTGTTCACTAGCATTCACTGCTATTGCCCTTATTCACTAAGTGTTGGCTATCCGCACTAAGTTTCACTCACTAGTAACTTGTATTAGAGGGTACTTAGGGTATTTTCACCATGGATTTCACTAAGTGTTGGCTAAGTGAACTGTATTTCAAGTGAATGTTTCCTCAATATGAAGTTCTCATATGTCTGGTTTATATAAAGTGTTATTTAATGTTTCATGTTATGTGATGGTATGCAAGATAACCTATAAAATATTACTTATAACAAAGCAAAACATTAAATAATTAATGGAATGACAATGTCACCACCGACAACCCACCACCAATGTCAACCATCACTGGCAACCTACCACCAGCTCCCCGCGACCATACTACCACCACCACCGTTTGACCACCGCCGTTTAACCAACACCAAGCCAATCATCATCTATCATTCATGTTCATCACCATTGTGTATCATTTTCATCGCCACCACCCTCAATCACCATTGCCACCCCTACTCAACTGCCATCATATGGTCCATTTAGCACAATTCTACTCACGATCCTTATTTTTAAGCTCGTTAGATCTAGTTTAGGTACATATTGTTAACCCCTCATCTTTTTCAACCTCACCTTCAACCTTATCAGATCATCTTCTACAACATCATCATATGGGTGGTGTTCTTGGTACTCGACAATCATAGGCTGGAGGGGGATGGGTGCGGTGGGGTATGGCTGTGCAGGAGAGGTGGTTCTGTGCAGGAGAGGTGGTTCGATGACGGTGACAGTGGTGGTTCTACCAGAGGTGTAGTGTAACACTCTAGGAAAATCCCACATTGGTTGTGGACAAGAGAGATTTCTGATTCATAAGAAATGTCATGAATCTAATATCACAAACGCGTTTTGGGCGCATTAGCTGTGGATGAGAGGAGAACTCCATAGTTAAACGTGCCTAGATGGCAGGAATCCAGGGATGGGTGACCTCCTTGGGAAGTTTTCACCTGGGAAATGATCGATGTCGAAGTATCAATCAAATAAGATGTTAAAATGTGTGTTCCTATTCACCTTAAACTAGTTAGGGTAAGTAGGGTTGTCGATCCTCGTGGAATTAGTGGTCGGTGTATTGTACTTTAATTTATGAAATACTAATTAATTAAATTAACAAATTACTTAACTATTGCCTCTTGGCTGTGAAAATTGGATTTTTGGAATAATTAATAAATAAACTAAGAAAACAACTTGGAAAGAATCAAACTTGATTAAGAAAACGATTATAAGAGAAAGTAATCCACTTCGGTTCTAGGTTTGGTTTTCAGCAATTGTTTAGTTTAACTTTAAGGAAAATCCTTAATAGGGATTCTGTACGTGCTATGATTAAGTTATATCGATAACCAGGACTTAATGGGTCTTGATACACAATACCAATTCAATTAGAAACCAAAACTTGCAATCATATAATTTCCGGAAGATTAAATGATATTCAACTAGAAGTTTACCAACATCGTTGTTTAAATAATCAAAACACAAGTTAAACTCATAAAAGAACTTAACGGGTTCTAAAGTTTAATCCCAACAAAGTTAAACAAAAACAAAAACCTAATCACACAAAACCTAATACCCGAAGTCGATCACGAGAGGATTAGCCGCTCATCGTTCTTGAATGATCTTCAAAACCGTTGTTGATTTGCATTCCGGATGATTGAATCTTGTTTTTGTGGGTTGGAATGGTGAAAAATCGATCCCAGAACTTCCAAAGTACGTCTTTTTTCGTCTTAGGTCGAATGGGAATCAAGTGGTGGCTGAAAAATAATAAAAACGCGATTTTATAGGTTTTCAAAATTGTCCTGGCGTAGCCTACGCCAGCCAGCGTAGCCTACGCTGGGACCCTTTCTGCTGATTTTTTTCTTGAGCTGGCGTAGCCTACGGTGGCTACAGTAGGCTACGGTGGAAGCCTTTCTGCTGCACTTTGAAACTTTGTTTCTTGACCCTTCCAATGCCTTGTTTCACCATGTAAGCTTCCAACTTTATTATTTTACCTACAAAATCACTTCCAACTCATAGTTAACTTATTCAACTTAATCACATGCATATAAATGAATAATTAAACGTAATATTTAACGTTTAAACACTTAAAATCTCATTCCAACGCACACACATCACATCCCCACACTTAAGCTTTGCTTGCCCTCAAGCAAATCTAATTCAAAACATTTAACAACATTATAAACCAAAATCCTTTGCTATGTCTTAGCTATGGTCCAAAGTCATGCCCATTCCAGAATTGCAATAATCGTATTTGGCTAGCAAGTAAAGGATGTTACATTTAATTCAAAATAGAATCCGACTAATTAAACCTAACAAGCTTCCGACTTTTATTGTCATGCAACACCCCTCACCATTTGTCACTCCTCTCGGTTTATTTTTGGATTGGTGAAAATTGCACCAATATATCACTCAAAAGGTCCACATATGAAACTTTGTTATCATATGCTTGGGTGACAATCAAACTTCCACGATAATAAATTGACAATGCACACATCAAAAGGACTTACAGGTTTTGGGCTTAGGTTAAGGTAGGAATGATTGGCTGTGAGTGTGGCTAAAATATAAATTAAGGCAATACCAACTGTTGACATCCTTATTGACATAACTATTATTCAAACAAAGCAAACGCATGGATGCATATTTAACCCATAACCAACAATTTGCATCTTTCTTTTCTTTCTAGTTCTTTTTTTTTATTTTTTTATTTTTTTATTTTTTTTTTATTTTTATTTTTTTTATTTTTTTTTTATCATAAATCAAATACTGAAGCTAGTCTGAATGTTATCAACAGTGGTAACTTGGTCACATTAGGTAAAATTTGATTTGGGTTTTATTGATATGGGTTTGTCAAAATAAACGGTTTAAGGCTCGAAAGTGGCTACTAGGGAGAATTTTAGGTAAAGTGATGCATCACAAGAAATGGTGTTAAAAGAGAAGGGAATCCTAGATTGCCTCTATCATCTATGTGCATTTATCAAATTCACCGTCTTGGTATGTATCAAATCACACAAGTTCTAAAACAAAGAATCATATGGCCTACACTCAACAATTGAAACACTTTTTATGTGAACTAACAATCTAGTAAGCTTCAAAATCTCACCAAGTGGGAATTAGGGTTGCCGGCGTGTGCATGCTTTTATTACACCAATAGCCTGTTAACCTTAACTAGACAGTTCTTAATTTATTTATTTTTTTTGTAAAACTTTGCTAACATAATTATTATTATTTTTTTTTACCGTAGAATTAAGCCATGACTAAGGACCCTTACATCAAACATGACAAGAATCAATTGGTATGCTTGTTGTTTTCATGTTCGATTGGATTGCTTAAAAACAATAAAAAAAAATTTTCAAAATTTTTTCAACTCTTTCAACTCTTGTCTTGCCTCACCTCATCCCCACACTTGGGTTACATTGTCCCTAATGTATGGTGTTGAGGTTAAGTGTGTGATGTTTTCTTTGCTTTGCACATCAGTTTATCCAAGAAATCAACCCAAATGACTTTTCCAACCCAAACCGACCCGGACAAAAATATAACCATAACCAACATACCTTTTACCCATTAACATAAATTGTCTCACACCTCCCGACCACCCAATTACCATAACAATTAACGCTAGTTTAATATTCAGAAAACATTAACAGATAAGAGGAGTACGTGGACCTGATCATGGATCAGCGAGTACTCAATAGTAAGGATTCTGTGGATCGCCAAAAATGCTCCTCATTGTGTCTGAGAATGTTCCAAAGTTGAAGGCGTCCGATGAGCTTCCTTGACTTTGTTGTTGTTGCTGTTCATCTTGAATAGGGTCGAGCCATGGTGAGTGATGCACTGGTGGGGCTGGGTAGTGCACTGTTCCATCATATGGGGCAAGAGTGGTGTAGTCTACAATCTCTGGATGTTCAATCACTGGTTCACCTGCTTGCCAAGCGTTGTGCATCCGTCTCCTTTGATCATCTTGCCACCTTAAGTTCACTTCACGTTCTTGATTCCATGCGTGGGTGCGGTTCCAGTGTTCCTGACGGTTGTGATTTAACATGTTGTCCCAATGTAGCTGCTCAAACCCGCGAGTGTTTTGATCGTAGGAGGCCTGTTGGTAACTTGTCCACGAATCAAAGTCTATCGGCCTTTGTTGAACAACAAATTCTTCCATACCTTGGTAACCCCTATAAGTATCATAGTAGTTAGGCATACCACCAAAGTAAGGTGCTCTTGCTCCACCGTCTTCCATCTCCTCATCACTGACTTCCTCTTCCCCACTATTTGGTTCATCCGTTTCCCCCTCGTCTAACGGTTCAGCATCCAACTTTAATGCTCTCCATTTTTTTCCAGCGTTTTTCAATTTGTGATAACGGGCTGTTTTTACATATGACCAACCAAACGTGCTCAACCCGGATAGATTAAAAATGGGGATGTCCTCCTCATGGAAATCTGTTTCTGGTGTGATGACTCCTTGACGTTTAAGCAACGCGGTGATTAGTCGGCAATATGGGATTATTTGTTTATCCACTTTGTTGCGTGAATACCAGATGTTCATCATCACTAGATGTTTGAAGGATATCCTTGGTGACCCTGTCATGAGGGAATGCACTATCTGCACATCTGGATGCCTCAAATACCCTCGATCACTTCTACGAGGTAAGATGTTTTGTTGCACAATCAAAAGTAGCAACCTTGCTTGCATTTTCATCTGGTCTCGCCTCATCCTCCCATCATTGTCGGGTAAAAACAACTCAGAAAGCATTTGATTCCATTGAGGATGTAAATGACACTTGTCGAATAATTCCATCGAGGATGGGTATAAGTATTTGCTTCCTCCACGCCTATCCGGTATAGAATCAAGTTGGCAATCTCTTTCAGTGTGTCATGAGACATTATGACTTCTCTGCCTCCAACATCACCGACCAGCCTCATGGTCTTTGGTGGTGATCGACCACCCTCATACTTCAATGAACCCACCCATTCCATTACGGGGTTCATATACTTTCTGTCAGTCACTCCGTCATAGCAATTCAAAACCGCTTCCCAGCCGATAGCCTCAAATTTTTGCACGATACCAAAGGCTCGGAATTCATCCAAATTAACTACCCTCTCATATAAGAATCCGTTATGAGGGTCTTTCTGATTAAGCATCTTGTCTGCGAATAGTTGCTTATGAAACACCCTATCCTTCTTTTCCAGAGATCCCGTCTTCCACACTGGCTTTGCCCTTGGATAATCTCCGATACGGGTTCCTCCGTCATCATCTTCCTGACCCTCCACTCTCCTTCGTTGTGCTTCGGGTTCGGCTCTAGATGGTCCAGCCGGTTCTTTTCCTTTTCGTCCCATCTACACACATCAAACGTATGCAACCAACAAACCATGTGAAATTAACATTATCAATTGAACTTTTAACATCTAATAAACAACATTCATGACCAACAACCCCCTCCCCACACTTATTTCTAGCATAGTAGCTATTGATTTCTTTTGATTAGTTAACTCAATTAATAGCAATAAGAATTCTATAGGTTTGACTTATAAAAGTCAAACTGTCATATTCAACAATGTTATTCAAAGTTCACTATCCTTAACTTGTATCACCATCAACAATCTATGTCATATTCTAGCATATCAAGACAATATGTAACACAAATTTATCAACAATTCCATACAATCATCCCAATCTAAGTGCAATGTATATTCAAGTATTCAACTTTCTAGCAACATACCCGAGTAATCATATACGAAAGTGAAAAGATCTTACCTTTGTTGTTGATACGTTGTGGAACACTTAGATTGCAAGAAAACTGCTTAAAAATCAAAAACCCCCAATTTTGGAAATTAGGGTTCGTTGTGCTCCGTTTTGATTACACAAAAACGACAAGGATTCGTGTAAAACTAACACTCACAATGCGTTCCTTGCAAAAAACTAAGCGAGAAGCACTACTTATTTGTTAGATTTGGTGGATGGATGATGAAATTGAAGATGAATGTTGGTTATGGGGTTGTGGTGATTGAAGAAGAAGAAGATGGGTTATGGGGGTGAAAGGGTTGATGTGAATAAGTGTGTGGGTACAATTTAGGTCAAATTCCCGTTCACCAGTTTTGACCCTAGCGTAGGCTACGCTACACACCGTAGCCTACGCTAAGGGGTATTCTGAAATTTCAGTTTGAAGGCCACCGTAGCCTACGGTACCTACCGTAGCCTACGGTGGGAGGGTTTCTGCCGCCACCGATTTCAAGTACACCGTAGGCTACGGTGTATACCGTAGGCTACGGTGGAGGATGTTCTGCCTTCTTTTTTTTTTTTTTTTTTTTTTATTATGATTTGATTTACATGCTCCTCCCACCCCTTCACGAAACTTAAAGTTGTCCTCAACTTTAACCATAATTTAAACGTACCCGGGCCTTTACCAATCGCAAGCGTCAAGCAACACGAGTTTGGCTGAAAAACATGGTAAACCAAAACATAAATGAAATAAAGAACTTAAAATGAAAAGTAAACACGAACAAAACCGCGGGTTGCCTCCCGTAAGCGCTAACTTTTTCAAGTCGTTAGCTGGACTTTCGAGAGATATTTAGACCTGTAGATCGCAAGTCGGTGAACTTATTACTAAGTTCACCGCTTCCTCTAACTTCGGGTTTAAATCTGTGTCTTCTAAGTATGGTTTTAACCGATGACCATTCACAACTTGTCGTAAGTGATCATCCAGATCCTCAATCTCAATATCGCCATAGTGCCCAATACGCTTGATCACATACGGTCCGTCCACTTACTTTTAAGCTTACCTGGAAAAAATTTCAAACGTGAGTTAAATAGCCAAACTTTTTGACCTACCTCAAATGTCTTTCTTTGCAATTTAGCATCGTGAACTCTCTTCATCCGTGCCTTATATGAGCTAGCGGTCGCATATGCTTCATTTCGTAACTCCTCCAATTCAACAAGACTTAATTTTCGTTGTTTACCTGCAACATCATAATCCACATTAACCTCTTTAACCGCCCATAGAGCACGATGAACCAATTCAACTGGTAAATGGCATCCCTTGCCATACACCAATCGATAAGGTGTAGTACCAATAGGTGTTTTGTATGCAGTACGATACGCCATAATGCATTATTAAGTTTTGTGGACCAATCCTTACGGTCGGTACGTACTGTTTTTTGTAAAATCTCTTTAATTTGCCTATTTGATACTTCCACTTGCCCACTAGTTTGTGGATGGTACGGTGTTGCAACCCGATGATCTACCCCATATTGTTTAAGGAGTTTTCGAAAATTAAAGTTTTTAAAATGAGATCCCCCATCACTTATGATCACACGGGGAACACCAAACCGAGAAAATATGTTGCTTTGAACAAACTTACAAACAACACTATGGTCATTGGTTTTGGTGGCAATCGCTTCTATCCATTTAGATACATAATCGACTGCCACAAGAATATATGAATTACCAAACGAATTTGGGAATGGGCCCATGAAGTCAATTCCCCAGACATCAAAGATGTCAACAACTAGAATTGGCTGCATGGGCATCTCATTCCTTTTTGAAATGCTACCAATCTTTTGGCAATTTACACAATTCTTAGCGAATGCATATGCATCCCGAAATATAGTTGGCCAAAATAACCCAGCACATAAAACTTTATATCCTGTTTTCTGGCCACTAAAATGACCCCCGCATGCAGAAGCGTGTACATGTCCCAAGACGTCTTTAATTTCAGAATCTGGAATACACCGCCTGATAACTTGATCAGGTCTAACTTTAAAAAGATCTGGGTCATCCCAGATATATTGTTTAACTTGTGCCAAGAATTTTTGTCGCTTCCATTTTTGCCAATGTTCTGGAATAACACCTGCAGCATAATAATTAACAATATCAGCAAACCAAGGTAACTCAGAAACTGTAAATAAATACTCATCCGGGAATGTCTCATTAATTTCCAAGGTGTTGAAATGTTACCTTTTTCGTTGATTTTGTTAAAACAGGTTCCTGTTCATCTTCACTATCACTATTGACATCTTCCACCACCCCCTCTACGAATGGTGGTGGAGAACCAACCTTGTTATCATAAACTTACCATTACGAAGGGTACTTACCTGATTGATTTGCACATTTCTGACATTCTTTGTGGAAGTTCCCTGATGTTGAGGATTGATTGTGGTGTCACTTGGCAACTTCCCAGGGTTTCTTTTGATTTGAGCCACATCTTCTGCTAGTTGACCTACTTGTTTGTTTAATGCTTCGTAAGCCTTATCTCTGATTTCATTTTCCCTTTTATTCTCTTGCATATTTTCCTTCATCATATTCATCAAAGCATCCAACTTTGCATTTGTAGATTCTTCACCCCCAACTACTCCAGTTTGAGAATTATGTTGATGGTTTCGTGATGAACTTCCTTGTTGGCCCCGTGGTTGTAACTCCCTTGATTGTTTCCTTGAGCATACGAAGTTCTTTGATAACCACTTGGATTGTAATTCCCATGTGCTCGGTTAGGGTATGTGGGAACACCTTGGTTATTACCTTGAAAGTTAGGATTCATTTGGCTTGAAGCATTCCCATACTTAAAATTAGGATGGTTTCTTAGTCCGGGATGATAAGTATTGGAATTCATATCGAATTGCTTTCTATCTCCGTAAACTTGATTAACTTCCTCTTTTCTTTCTATCACTAACTGACACGCATCAACATTATGACCTAACTCACCACATTCTTCACACACATCGTATTCTACAGTTGCAACCTCCTTGTACCCGTTCGCCCTAACCTTGCCAATTGTCTTTCCAATGCTGCAATCCGCTCCTTAGTCTCATAGTCAACCGTGGCTGATCGTACCGAATTAGGTTTAGATCGTCTATTGGCAGAGGCTTGCGCCTTGGAGTTTCTACACATTCTTTCTAAAAATTCCCAGTCGGCATCTTCATGATTGGAAAGGAATGTGCCATTGCTTGTAGAATACAAATATTTTCTTTCCTCAGTCGTCAATCCATCCGAGAAAGCCTTTAT
Organism: Flaveria sonorensis; assembly: GCA_025506505.1. Lineage (NCBI taxonomy): Eukaryota > Viridiplantae > Streptophyta > Magnoliopsida > Asterales > Asteraceae > Flaveria > Flaveria sonorensis. The sequence continues at coordinate 54,682,337 of CM046432.1, read as the reverse complement.
CAACTCCCAACGTTCAATTCCATGGTGTGGACACATGCGAATAAGTTCCTTAAACCTCGTGAATGCTTCATGAAATTGTTCCCCTGCTTGTTGTTGGAAAGATCGAATAGCCTCTCTTGCGTCACTGGTCTTACCCATAGAGTAATATTCATCTAAAAATATTTGTTGCATTTCTTGCCATGTGTGAATACTATTGTCAGGCAAGGTAAGGAACCATTGCTTAGCTCTGTCTTTCAAAGTGAATTGGAACAATCGCAACCTCACTTCATCTTGTGTGAAGTGATTCCCACCAATAGTGCTACATATTGCATCAAATTCAGCAAGATGCACATATGGTTCTTCTGTTGCAGTACCTCTAAATGCAGGAAGAATAGTGAGATAATGAGGACGTACATCAAAAGCTCTTCCTCTACGATTTGGAGGTGCGATGGGATTTGGATTTTCAGAAATAGCCGGTCTAAAATGGCTATCCACACCTTGTACTTGAGCTCTTTGAAGTCTTCTTGGCTGATTGACATTATTATTATTAACCCTACCCCTTTGTTGGTTGATAGGTGGTGCATCCCACCCATGTTGGTCATTCCTCCAATTGTTATTTCCGTTTTGTCCATCACCTCCACCAAAATTTCCATTCCAAGCATCATAATTTGCACCGTTATAGGGTTCTTCATTGTTATCCCATTCATCTTCATAATTCTCATCACCCGTGTGAACACTATGCATGCTTACATGATCAAAGTCGTCTCCTTGATTGAGGTTATTTTGATTCATATTATTGTTGGGAGGTGGTTGGTTTAGGTTGTTGTTGTGGTTGTTATTTGGTGGTGGGGGTGGATTTGGGTTTTGGTGTTGGTTATTGGGAGGAGGGTTTGGATTTTGAGGTGGTTGGTTGTTTGGATTATCCATGTGAGTTGAATCAGACAAACTATCAGCTGCTTGTTCGATAGCTTGTGAAATTGATGTAGTTGGTAACCCTGATCGATGCAAAACACGATTATACCGTGCTGATCTTTCTATCTCTGGATCAAACACTAGCGGTGATTTTCTGCCCGAATATCGAGTATGCATACAATCTGTCACCTGCACACTTAAACTACCAAGCGTAACACGAAAATAAAAACAATTAAAATAAAACAAGTAACAAAAAAGATTTTTTTTTTTTTTGAAACAAATAAAATAACAAAACACCAAGCGCACCGATTCCCCGGCAACGGCGCCAAAATTTGATCGATGTCGAAGTATCAATCAAATAAGATGTTAAAATGTGTGTTCCTATTCACCTTAAACTAGTTAGGGTAAGTAGGGTTGTCGATCCTCGTGGAATTAGTGGTCGGTGTATTGTACTTTAATTTATGAAATACTAATTAATTAAATTAACAAATTACTTAACTATTGCCTCTTGGCTGTGAAAATTGGATTTTTGGAATAATTAATAAATAAACTAAGAAAACAACTTGGAAAGAATCAAACTTGATTAAGAAAACGATTAGAAGAGAAAGTAATCCACTTCGGTTCTAGGTTTGGTTTTCAGCAATTGTTTAGTTTAACTTTAAGGAAAATCCTTAATAGGGATTCTGTACGTGCTATGATTAAGTTATATCGATAACCAGGACTTAATGGGTCTTGATACACAATACCAATTCAATTAGAAACCAAAACTTGCAATCATATAATTTCCGGAAGATTAAATGATATTCAACTAGAAGTTTACCAACATCGTTGTTTAAATAATCAAAACACAAGTTAAACTCATAAAAGAACTTAACGGGTTCTAAAGTTTAATCCCAACAAAGTTAAACAAAAACAAAAACCTAATCACACAAAACCTAATACCCGAAGTCGATCACGAGAGGATTAGCCGCTCATCGTTCTTGAATGATCTTCAAAACCGTTGTTGATTTGCATTCCGGATGATTGAATCTTGTTTTTGTGGGTTGGAATGGTGAAAAATCGATCCCAGAACTTCCAAAGTACGTCTTTTTTCGTCTTAGGTCGAATGGGAATCAAGTGGTGGCTGAAAAATAATAAAAACGCGATTTATAGGTTTTCAAAATTGTCCTGGCGTAGCCTACGCCAGACAGCGTAGCCTACGCTGGGACCCTTTCTGCTGATTTTTTTCTTGAGCTGGCGTAGCCTACGGTGGCTACAGTAGGCTACGGTGGAAGCCTTTCTGCTGCACTTTGAAACTTTGTTTCTTGACCCTTCCAATGCCTTGTTTCACCATGTAAGCTTCCAACTTTATTATTTTACCTACAAAATCACTTCCAACTCATAGTTAACTTATTCAACTTAATCACATGCATATAAATGAATAATTAAACGTAATATTTAACGTTTAAACACTTAAAATCTCATTCCAACGCACACACATCAGAAACCAAAAGCAAATTAATGAGCTCCTCGTGGGCAAAGCGGAAATATTGGTAGTATGAGGGGACAGGTGTTACAAATGGTATCAGAGCCACTCCTGTGCCGTTTGGTATGGTGGGGCAAACCTCGTCAAGAATGGTGAGTTCCCAGGGGTGTCTAGAGGGACACCTTAGGTAAATCCAACATCCATAAATAGGATGACGAGGCAAATCTCATCGAGGACGATAGGTCCAAAAGGGGGGGGGGTGTTTGTACCACTCTAGGCAAATCCCACATCGGCCATGGACAGTAGATATTCCTGGTTTATAAATAATGTAATGCATCTAATATCACCAACGTGTTTTGGGCGCATTGGCTGTGGATGAGAGGAAAACTCCACAGTTAAATGTGCTCAGGTGGTAGCAATCTAGGGATGGGTGATCTCCCTGGGAAGTTTTCACCCGGGCAATCAAAAGCAAATTCATGAGCTAATCATAGGCAAATGGACAATATTGGTGGTACGAGGGGCTGGGTGTTACATAAAGGAGGTAGGTTCAAATGGAGGTGGTCCAAATAGATTAGGGTTTTGGTAGAGGTGCAACAATGGTGGTTCAAACGGAGGTGATGATGATGGTGTGTTGTGAAGAAGACGGTGGTCTGTTCAAACGGTGGTGATGGAGAGTTGTGGCAATGAAGACGCTAGAGTTGAAGAAGGGAGGATGTTAGTACGGTGGTTCGTGGTGGTGGTTTAGTAATTTCTGGAATGGAACACAAAATCAATTATAATATTTATTAATTAATTAAAATGAAATGGGTCTCACATATCTTTATATATATATACATCTATTATTAATTAATTGTATATTGTAATTTTGTCTTTGGTTCAGGGTTAAAATGGTCTTTTCACAGTCACAACACAAAAACTTAATCGAAGTTAGTGTCAAGAATCAATTGTGTTACGATTTTACAAATAGTTGGGATCAATGATGTAATTTCTCCAAAGTTGGGACCAATACTGTAATATGAGTAATCCACAGGGACAAACCATGTAATTACATTATTATAAAAGCAGAACTCATTTAGCAACACTAACTTTATATGTATATTAGTGGGCAGATAATGACGAATGTTGAGGATGGCACTGGGATGGGAGCTACCTGACATTTAGAGACTGGCATCCACCTTTTATAAATTGATGTTTTAATTGGAGAAGAACAATGTAGATGTTTTAAATTCAAGAACAATATTTATTATGATAAGTAGGGTTATAAATGTAATGAACGATCTAATTTTTTTTCGCTACAACGTTTTATATCAAAATGTATTATATTGTTTATGCTATGATTGGCCAACTATAAGGACTCATGGGAAGAGAGCCTTACATTTGGTTGTTTGGTTGCTCTTGGCTCCTTGATTTTGAATATTTGCTTTTCAAATGGTGATTTGGTGTTTATAAGTAAACCCTAATTTTTTTTCCTTATATTAAGATATGTTTTGCCTTGTGGGTTTCTGCTGATTGTGGTAATTCAAAATGTACTTTAACTAGACTTATCTAATATCTTGAGAAATTATTCAATACTCATAGGATGTTCCTTTTGCCCTTTGGACTAGTGTTGTTTGAGATAATTGTTGTTAGGTTTACATACGTGTATGCAGCAGCAGGTGGTTTGTTATTGCCGCCATCGCGTCTGGATTAGACTGTTTGTAGATAGAAGTTATAAAGATTTAGTTCTGTCAATGATGATGAGAAACACTTGAGACTTGCTGTTTGTTTCGTGTTATCGATGGTTTCATGGTTCTCTTTCTAGTCTCCGTTGGTGTATTGATTTGTCGTTGCTACTAATGTTGATGAAGATGGGCTATTGCTCATTTGATGATTCTGTTTCATATCGTATGAGGGGGTGGTATTGGTTGCTTTGGTGTGATTACCATTTATGGTTAGCAGCGACAACTAAACACTCGTTCTAAGCCCGATTATAATGTTGAGTCAAGCGCGCAACACGCGCGGAGGGTACACACTAGTTAGTTATTGAATAAATTAGTTATAATGATATAAATATATATATGAATTTATATATATCTTAGAAATATGAAATACGTAATTGATTGTTTTACGTGATAAAATATGTAATTAATGATCTTATGTAGAAAAATATAAAACACCCTAGAATCATAAGTGTAGGGTTATAATAAAGAAAATATTTAATCTAATAATCCTAAAAAAGATTGTAGACTTGACACGTGTCCTTCAATTGTTTTAAAAGAGATGACATATTGGTTATTGTGTCAAATACTTCACTTCATTGTGTCAAACACGTTTATCATGTCAAATATCAGTTTATTATATCAATTTTTTTTATCATTTGTTATAGGTATTTACCATTGTGTTTTACATTTTATATCATTTTGTAGTATTTGCGTCATTGTTTTTTATAGATTATATAAATTTATTATATATCATTGTGTTTTTACAATTAGAAGTACACAATGATATTATTTCACAAATGTATTTTTTAAAACTTATAGTGCTTAAGATAACACAATGTTTTATTTTTGTTATTATTTTTAATAGATTATATAAACTTGTTGTTATCTATCATTATGTTTTATAATTAGAAGTACACATTGCTGTATTTTCACTAATGTATATTCCAAAATTCATAGTGTTCAAGATAACACAATAACAATCAAAAACACAATGAGACATTTTATATCATTTTATGTTATTTTGTTATTGCTTTTAATGTATTAGATGATTAGTTGTTATTTTATCATTGTGTTTTACATACTAGAAATACACAACGGTATTATTAATCATTATATTTGTTTTAAAATTCATTAATTTTAGAAAAACACAATATTATATCGTTAAACATAATAATTAACAAAAAAGACATAATGAACTGCATTAAAGACACAATGCCGAACACAAATCATATGAGATGAAAATGTAAAAAAATCATTATCTTTTTATATAGTGATATTGTACGCGTTTTAAAGATAAAATACGTTCGTTATTATGATGTACTTTTTATAAAAAAAGTTAATATCGTATATAAAAGTTATGAATGTTTAAAAAAATTGAAGGAACTTAAAAAAAGTTAACAAAATGATTATGTTTAAAATACTCATATAAAAAACTTTTTCGATACAATTTAATCTTAACAATTATTTAAAAGATCAATAATTAAAATTACTTCTTATATTTTTTTTAGATTTAAAACCTTTTCTATTTAAACCTGTTACCTTACTATAATATGTTCACTCTCCTCTTGTAAACCAACTCCCAACTATCACACAAGATATCAAATAAGAAAATGTTAGAGCACTAGAATAACAATTTATATATATAAGTATATAACGAAATTAAGTTAGACTATTTTATTTCTATGTTTTTCTTGCATAACTTGAAGATGGATATTATTTAATCATATGAGGTAGTAAAATGCATGATAAACACGTCAAAACTATTCACCCCACATGAATTTAATAAAGCCACGTCCGACACGAGCCCCAGCCTAAAGTTGTCTAACTAGGTAGGGATATAGAGTTAATAATTATTCAAATTAATTTTTTAACAGCTAATTAATCATTGACGGACTACTAGTCCACCCTCACATGTTCATTACTCGAGTATGTAACCCGAAAACACGCTCAAGAGAAAATTCACAATAAGCGAAAGAAAACTCTTTGTCTCAACCCAAAACAATCTTTTTCATCATAGATAGAACCTGAACTCATTTCTATTACTATTAATCCACTATGTCGGTGGATTTTTTTTGATTTTTTCTTTATTTTTTGATTTTTTTATATTATATATTATATATATGTTGGTGGGGATTTTTTTATTTTTATTTTTATGTGTAAATTTTGTTTGGAACGAGTTGGGTCAAATATTATAATTTTATTTCGTTGGTATAAATTCGAGTTATTCTATGTTTTGATGTAAATTTTGCTATGAAATATGTTAGAGAGAATGTAATCTATGCTTTATCATGTCGCCTATGGCTTTCCCGCACTTGCTTATTTTGATGTACGTTTTGAGTTGTTCTACGTTTTAACGTAAATTGTGTTTGAAATATAGTCGATTTAAATAAAATATGTTTTCATTTGATGATACAAATTCGTGTTACTCCATATTTTACGTAAATTTAGTTTGGAAACAAGTTTGATCATGACACGTACGTTCGCCGCCACAGCAACGCGCGGCGAGTTAAATCACTAGTTTTATTAAAGTCTTAAGGTATCTTATCTCAACCATTTGAATTTAAGATAATTGCTATTATGCAAATTAAATAGGTTTCTCAATCTATTGCTAAACGAGTAACCTTAAAATTTTAGTTGATTTTTTTGTTTCAATTCTAATGCACCCGACTTTTATGTTTCATAACCCCACGTGAAAACATTAAATACATGTATCCCAAGCCCAAGGAAGGTTAATATATATTATTTTTAAAAAAGTTAATGTATACTGTAAGTCTAGTCACCCAAGTAAATTTATTAGCAAAATATCACTCACATCCTGTAAACAAAGACAACGTTGGTGATCCGACTTGCTTACTATTTCAGAGGAGACCCACCACCAAAGGCCCAATATGCTAAAACCTCTAGCCCAATAAATTAAAACCTTTAGCCCACTTAAATTATACTACAACAAGTAAGACTTGAACTTATAATCTTCATATTAGAAAACCATAAAGCGTCTCTTTTAAAACCAATTGATCTGTAGCTCATTAATCAAAAGAAGGTTAATATGTATCATTAGAAATTGCTTTTAGATTGCTTCTGACTACATTAAATTTAGAGTTAAGTGTTTGTGGTTTTATCAAAGTCATCATTTGATTCAAATATTTGAATCTTGTCATATGCATTTAAAGATTACTAAATCTCTCATTTGAAGCCATCTAATTACACTTAACTCCGTTAATAATTTTCATTAAACCTTCCCTGTTCGAGGTGTGTTTTAGTCAAACAAATACAGAACAGAGAATTAGTCCCATGTGAGGAGTTTTAAGTGTTCTGTCTCTATAAGTAATTGCCATTGCAATTTGACTTCATCTATTAGATAAAATAAAATTCAAATGTAACCACCTAAATGTAAGGTACCCTTTTAGATAAACCCCATAAAAATAAAGAACAAATAGCAAGTTATATGACACCAAAATAAAGAATAAATAAGCAAGCTATATGACACCAAGTTTTTGAATCATAACCATAAAATACCAATCATCAAAGTAAAAATAAAAAATAAAAATATGATATCAACAATCCATGAATCATAACCGTAAAACACAAACTTCTAACATTATTGACTTTGAAATCTCGGGGTTTCAAATTGATGTAGGTAAAAAAAAAAAAAAAACTCTTTTCATCATCGACAACAACCTGATTTCCGACCTCTTGCATTGCATTACCATAACGAAACCTAACCATAAACTTTCAACCAAAGAAGTCTGTAATGCAAAAAATCTGACAAAACTACTATGACTATTAAACTAAAAACAATGATCTGTATCAACGTATTTTTCATACTTACATAATTTTGCCTAAATGATAGGCTAGAATACCAAATCAAGAACAATACATAATAGGACCAAAACACCAAATAGAACCATAGGTTGATTCCATTCGATAATGTAATATCGTTGTGATGGCGACGAAAAAACTTACCATAAAACTCATATTGATTGAAATCATCAGTAGAGACACGAACAAACCAAAGTTCTTCAAACATTACTTGTGACTGATTTTGGGGGACGAAATTACAATTACGATTACTATGTTTGCTATTGGGTTACGAGGGCGAAATAAATTGATTTCAGGAGTGGGATTTCATCTTTTACGATTACCTAAAGAGACTGAAAACATAAAACCCTCATGTTGGGCTGTTTTTTTTTTAACTATTTTGACTAACATACCACTCAAGTGGGATTTAACGGAAAATATTAACGGTGTTAACTAGGTGTAGTCAAATGGATCAAATGATAATTTTGTTTAAACCTTTGGATGCAAATGAAAATATTTAAACCTTTAGATTTAAATCACAATTTTTGTAAACCACAACCTTTACACTTTAAGTAAGAGAGGTTTTGACATTTAGCTTATTGTTTGTATAATTTGCTCATATACGACTGAAATTTCAGATCATGTTTTTGGTGAATGCACTCTTGCTAATAGAATATGGAGTTGTATTGGTAGATGATTAGATATTTCATTTGCGGTTGTCAAATCCCCTCATTCGATAAATATGTGGTTGGATTCGTTTAAAATTATCAAGAAGGAGAGAGAGGTTATTAAGGCGATTATCTATTCTTCTTGGTGGAGTATGTGGAGGTTTTGAATTAGAGAGGTTTTTGGTGATCATGAAGACGAAAAGATAACTTAGTTGACTCTATTATTTCGTTGTAGTATTTTTGGTGCACTAGTTATGATCTTAACATGTATTTGTTAACGTTTTGCTCCGAGTTAGCCATTGGCTAGTCGGGTGTGTTGTTTCAATAGAAATTACCTTTAAAAGAATCCATTAATAGAGATTAGAGAATGGGCTACAATATGAGCCCCAAGCTAGTGCATACTTTACTAGAGAAAGTGATAAGCTAGCTAGGCATACCCAACACTCAAAGCTAATTAAACGGGTGCATGATTTCTTGGTCAAAACTAGCCAAAGCTAAAGCTTCATTCACGCAACAAAAGTAAGACCTAAATATCATAAGATATACAATCAAAATAAAAATAATCAACCCTTAAAACTAATAACATTATAGAGAAAAATGAATTAGGTTTAATTTAAATTAAAACATATGATTTCAATTGAAATTCACATTTACCCATATTTATTTACAACCAAAAGCAATGATTGGCTCATAAATATTTTAAATTGTTCCTTTGGAAAAATTAATGAAAGCATTTATGTATAGACATGTTGATGAAGATGCAAACTTTCATATGATCTACAAGCTTGTTCTTTTATAACAATTCATAATTATCAATGATCCTTAGCTCAAGTGGTTAAGGTGAGGTATCCCAAAATCTCATAAAAGTAGGTAAATTTTTTGGTTTAAGTATCACATGTGACAAAAATTAAAAGGGGTTCTGGGTGGGCCAAAGGGTTTTCGCACCTAATGTGAGTTTCCTACTGAGAGTGGTCTCAAATTTCGTATTTAAATAATAGACATGACAGGATGGGCTAGTGGCCCATCAATGATGCAATTAGCCGTTAAAAAAAATTCATAATCCGTTATTATTATATGTCTAACTTTACCAATTATAGGATTTGAATTTTTAATTTTTTAGAGAAGAACAAAATATCTTACAACCAGAATATCTTTTAAAGATATATATGATATTCATTTAAATGTGCGCCCAAAAAGTTAAATAGTACAAACTTCAATATTCATAACCATCAAGTTAAGGGGATGGCGACTAAAAGCCCATTAAGGTCTATAATTAACTTATAAGTTAGATGATATAAAATTATAGGTGTAAGGTGTTTATAGGGGATGGTTAAGATGTTAGCTTATTTTTTTATGAGAACTTTAGAAACTAATGTAATTCACAAGTTTTTAATGGTAAAATAATAAATAACGAAAATATAATAAAAAATTATAAAACGAAAAATAACATAAAAATAAATAAATAAATAAAAATGTTTCCATCGTTTCATTCATTTATAAAAAAATAAAAATAAATTATAAAAAAAAGTAACTCGTTTCTTTTTACGAAATTCGCTTTACACATGTGTAATACCGGATTTACAAATGTGTAAAACCGGATTTACACATCTTTATAACCAGATTTACACATATGTAATGACTAATTTACACATGTGTAAATAACTGGTGGAAGTTTTTTGTAAAAGTATATTAATATGGTACGCGTTGAAAAGATAAAAAATACTAAAATTAAAGGTGAAATTTTTTTAAAAAATTAATGTCGTAAAAAAAAGTTATGAACGTTTTAAAATAAGGTGGAAATGACATGTGACTTGCATGTGATTTAAATGTGTGACTCATATTGGTTGCTAAAGTTCTCAAGAAAAATGATTCTCAGATAATCCTCCCCGATGTTCATATATTTTATATACCAAAATTATTATTTTCTAGATTTTTAAGTAATTTAATATATGATTTATCATAGAGGTTATTCTATGCTTTATCCCTATTGTATCTTCTTTGTCTTTGTCGTATTGACACAAAATGATTTACATGTACAAAAAATAATCAATATGTATGCCTAAAAAATTAAACATAATCCTTTTCAAACGTGATGGTAGCGGTTATAAAGAAATACTAGTTACGCCATGGTTGCATAACAAGTAAGTTAGTGGTCGGTGCAACTCGGGTTTCAGCAACCCATGAACTTCATATTTTCCCAAACCATGGAGTGGGGCGGCATACCCAGTGGCTCAGCCGTGGCACCCATCTACTGGCCTACCCGCCCACCCTACGTGTAGAAAATGAATGGAAAATTCATTTGTGAAAGCAAAAACATTATATGATGATGAATGTTAATTAAAAATAAGGAATAGAAAAAAAAAATATGTAATATAGAGTCTATTAGAGGTCTAAGACCATATAACTAGGTTTAGTAGTAAAAAATGAGCTTAACTTATGACCATTAGGGCCTTATAATCAAAAGTAGATTCTAAACTATAGGCTTAATTAGCCGTTTTTATTTACGTTAAAAGTAATTTTGTTGCATATTACTTAGAGGAGCTAAAAAGTTATTAAGCCTTGGTATTTAAACACATGTAGGGACCTTAATAATCAAGGCATAAAGTTCTAATTTTAATAAAATTAATAATACAATAAAGGTGGAGGGAGTGGAAGCAACAAGTAGCAAGAAGAGAGGAAGCTGAAGTGGTGTCTTCAATACTAGATGGAATACCACCAGAAGTGGTTCGATACCGGTAAAAGGAAACAACAAGATACTTGTATGTATAAATTGAAGTGTGAAACACAGAAGGCGCAAGATGGATAAGGATGCAACAATGGGACAAAAAACAGGAACAATTTCTTAGTATTTTTATCGGTAAATACACACCCTCTCCCGACCCTAAATGTGCGTGTGAGTGAATGATAACAATGTAAATGTTGTAAATATCTATTTATTTACATAAATTTAAAATTTCCTAATAATTTATAGATATTCAAATATAAACATAAATAAACACACACAACACACACACACACACACACACACACACACACACACCCCACATATATATATATATAATATATATATATATATATATATATATATGTATGCATGTATGTATGTATGTATGTATGTATGTATGCATGTATGTATGTAAGGTATGTATGTATGTATGTATGTATGTATGTATGTATGTGTATGTATATGTGTGATATGTATTCAAAACTGATATTGAGTAAATATACATTTTTAACAATACATATTTCTTATGTAGGCGGAAGCAAAAGATAACAATGCACTTGTGATTGATCAAGAATACCAGAAACAACTCTTCTAACTATTCTTAATTCACAAAAATGCCAATAATTAGGGTTTTCACATACTAACACACACTGTAATAGAGAGAAAAAGTATTTTTTTTTATAAACTTCAAAACTGATATTCTCCCTCATTTGAAGCATTTTTGTTACAAATACATTCATTTATATAATTAATTGTGTTATATTTTAATGTTATAGTCCCTCGTGGTCACTTGATGAATTTTGATGAAAAATTCAAGAAAAGCTGAAGTTTTGTGAATAAAAGCTCCTAACACTGGCATGTAGGCACCACTATATGGCCATGTGGTTGTTAAACATGATTCTATAGAAAACTACAGCCTACATGACCTACTCACTTATCCCACACGCCCATATGCGGACCATAATTGGGTTTTTAACCTAAATTAACCCCCATATAAACATAACTTCATTTTATCTCAAGCACTAGCCTCTTCTCACCCCTTTAGGTGATTTTGGGTCTATTTTAAGAGTTTTTGAGAAATTTGTAGGCTATGATTGGAGATTTCAAACTTTCAAGGAGGACACATCATCCACCCTATTTCTTATCAAATTGGTTTGAATTCCTCTAGATCTACTATGAGTTCTTACATGTTTGAGTTTGGGTGTGATTTTTGTAAGCCTCATCTAAATTTTATTATCACTTGGATTAGACGAACTTAGCATGATTTAATACTTGTATATGATTCTTGGTTTTGTTTATGTTGATGTTACGATGGAACATTATTCTACAAGATTGTGTGTGTTTGTTATAGTTTGATGAAATGTTCAACCTTATAGGTGTTGTAAGCATGTTATGTTAGAAAACCTTAAGTTCTTATAAGACTTATGTATAATTACGTCTTTTGTATGTAATCTTGTGACATTTGACTAGTAATGTTGAATGAAGGTTAAAAGGTTTAGTAAAATTGTCAAATGTGCATCCTTATGCTTACATTTGAGAAAACCATAGTGTATGTCATGAATCTCTCTTGTCATTGGTTATGAGTTGTTTCTTAATCGTGATATGATGTTTATGAGTTGAAGGGTAATGTGTTTTATATATTTTACGCAAGTGGAGGTGGTTATCATATGTTTATCGTTTTAACATTCCAAAGATTTGTGGAGTTAGATAATACTTACGGGAGTTTAATTCACCTTTCATATTAACATAATTATATCATTCTTTTCTCATTGCATGACTTTAGGTGACTATTGTGTGTTTATTGTTCTAGCTTTCCGAAGAGTTATATGTTTAAATATCATTGACGGGGGGTTTAAACTACTTTCATGTATTATGTGTAAAAAATAATCTCATCTTGAGTTTGTGTTAGTTGTAATTGCTATGTTAAGTGGAGTCGAAATCCAAGTAGTATCTTTTATTGATTGTGTATCTTCATCTTTTTCTTGTTTTACTAGTTTAATTTGCTAATCACTTTACTTAATTTTAATATTCACACATTCAAACTCAATTGATCAGTTAAACAGTGATAATGATTTAGTATTGAGAGTTATTGTGTCCATAAATCGATACTCGGTTCTTGCTTAAAACTATACTACTATGCGATAGGTGTACTTGTCTATTGTGTGTAGTTGGTTTAAAAGTGATAATCGTTTCTTAAAATAAAACTCAATTTTGTGAAAAATCCTTGCTAAAAATATATATACTTTACAAAGATAAAAAATCCACTGTAAACTAATTGTGTTCACTTGTGAATAACATAGTTTCTGGTTGTAAAATATTTAACGGTTCTTTCGTTAGTATGTATGTATACATAATACACATATGTTTGTTGTATAACTATATATTCACTTAATAAGATATTTTTAGTAGGAAGTGTAGAACGTGTGGAATCTTTGTATGTAGTCTTTTAAAAAGTAATATTCTTATATAAAAATTAATATGAAAGTATAGTTTAATATAGTTTATTTCTAAAATAGGAAGCATATATATATTATAATATTTGATGTTAACATGTTTTGTGAAGACTAGATTTTGTCTAAATTAAATTAAAAAAAGCAAATTTGTATGACTGCTTTTTTATGTGTTTAGATTTTCATACACATTTAACTTCATATTTAATTATATTTTTATATTGTTTAATTACTTTAAACAAAACCAAAAACAAAAGATCCGTTTCCATTATGTGTGCATTTTTTTTCTAAACTTATGTGAAACAATTACATAAACTTATATTCTTTATAATAAGTCTTTTCTTAATTAATAACACAAACTAGATTACTTATATAAGAGGTAATGAACCTTAGTGATATCCAATAATGATTGTAAATTACATAAACCAACAGTCTAGAAGAATAAAAGTTTCTATATAAGTACTGTAATTACATAATATTAAGAAGTAGGTGTTTCTAGGTATGATGCACAAAAACAACACCCTACACATGAATAAATTGGTGAAATTAAGTCAACAAAAGGTAATTTAATTAGGGCTCTTGTTTAAAAGTCATGGATGGGACCATTATCTTGAACAACCCATAATCAGCAATCTGAAGTTGTTTGAATTGGTGTTAGGGTGGTTGCTGGTAGATAGAAACACCATCGGAACCATCAACGCCACCACCGGAGTTTTAGAAACCATGAGGCATATAAGCAAGAAACTCACGAGGGAAGCTTGAACCACCAGCCCCTATCGCGCCTTGTGGCATCATCAAAGATGGCGAATACAGCATTCCACCACCAACATTTCCTCTAAGTGTTGCTGGCAAGTGGTGTTGTGTTGCCATTCATATGTTGGGATCACCGTTGATGGCTTGATATGATCGTTCGACACGCTTCTTTACAGTGCACTTTTGAGTCGTGCATCGGTAGTAGCTTCTGTAACAAAGATCAAGACTTGTTACAAGATTTACTAGCTAGTAAAAGATACAGCTTTTGCACACACTTAAATGGGAAACAAAGTTTTGTTTTCCCACTTTTTTTATATGAAAACTTGATCAAGAATGTGAAACCAACTTGTACAAATGACTCTAGATAAAACACAAATTTGGTAGCTGCATAGGTTTCATTATAAATAATATATTAACCCATTCAAGAAGATTTACACTACATGAAACCATCTGCTTAGACTTTCTTATAATAGCACCTTGCGTGCGCGTGCACACATACATACACACCTACACACGTATGTATATATATAAATACGTAGTGGTATGTACATACTTATAAATACTACAAGGTGTAGATATGCTTTGTTAATAGAAGTATATTATAAGTTATTTAGTAAAAAACCTGGGATAAGGGCTATTCTTGACAGCTTTTTGTCCATACTTCCTCCATCGATACCCGTCTTCAAGATGATCGATGTCACTCTTCGTCATAAAGGCGAACCGCGGTTCTCTTTTCTTCTTTTCTTCTTTCTTGTTATGCTTAATCCTATTAGTTGACAATTATTGAGTAAGATCAATATACCACTAGATATAAACCCTAATACGATCAAGAATATTATTCATGCATCATACAAACTTACACTTTCTTAGAGCCATCTCCACCATTTTCGGCTACATCTTTCGATTGACCCTCTTTCTTACCTTCTTTAACCTCATGCTCATCATCAGCAGCCTCAGTAGACGACGAACGAATAGAAGACGAATTGGGAGTAACAGGAATAGCCTCAGTCACACCAAGCAAGTTTCCAGTATCCATAACCGGCTTTTGATCATCTTGAAAACCAAAAGGTTGTTGTGATGAAGATGAGGAGTAACCAAAAGTTGTTGCAGGTGTGTTATAATCAGTTGATCCAGTGAAGAAGGGAGGTAGACTCATGTAGTCATGAAATCTTTGATGATTGGGTTGTGAATCATGATCTCTAACCGCTGAATTAGGGCCGAAGAACGAAAAGAGAGTCTCACTGGCTCTTTGATCATCATGAAATGGATCATGGTAGTAGAGATCTCTTTGGTCTTCAGACATGGTTGAAGATGAAGAAGTAGAAATAGACAAAGAAAGATAGAAACTTTGACAAATAATAGGTGATGAGTCTTTATTTATGCTTTGACAAATGACAATGTGTGTGTGTTTATTGGAGAGAGAAGATTTGAATGAGAGTTGCTAACCCCACTATCTAAAAGAAATGTTTGACAAAGATGATTATTGTTACTTGTTCGACCTTTGTTCTATCATTTTCGGGTCATCCTAACACTAACCGGTTATTGCGATATACAATCTTGAGGTAATGGTTTTAATATTGAAAAATAGTTTACTGCATAAAGTGTAAGATAGATTGCTTATATCTTATTGAGAAGTGATACGTCTGCGCAAGACGACACCTAAGTCACATATTGGGTATACCCTAAAATAACA